>NW_019059693.1:963670-976606 GCF_000696155.1 Zootermopsis nevadensis
TGAAACTTTCCGATCGCACCTCGTATTAATATTTTCCATTTATTTTAAATGTTCTTTCGTTATAATTTTTGTTTGCAGTCTTTTCCGAAGAATTGTAAATAAGTTAGGAAATGTACGCTTTGCGCAACAGTTATACGCCATTCAACACGATTTGGTTTTTGAACAAAATCCAGCGCTCAAAATATACGGTGTTCGACTTTGACCGAAACTGGAACGAGTCGACTCGTTTTAGTGAAACTTCCGAATATTTAATTTCACGATTATCCGTTCAGCCATTCTCTTTTTGTGTCATGCACACGCACGGACGGATGGAGAGATCTTAATGGGCTAATAGGCGCTCTGCAGAGATGTATCATGTAAGCAGGTGTATCGAAAGGCCTGTGAGTGTGTCTTAATGCAAAATGGAAAGGTAACTTCTGAGAGTAGTCCATTAGGCAAGCCCAGTCCTTGTAACTAAGCACGGAACATGAAGGGATAACGAAATAGGAACTGCGCATGTAAGAATTCTTATGAGTCAGCAATATGAGACAGGCTGCACGACAAAGACACACGAATACGAAATGCTGAATACAGAAACGTAGTTGACGAAATGAAAGGATACTGAAGACAGTTATTGAAGAGCATGCAATAAGACAGGATCCCTAACTGTCACAATGCACGTGTGGGCGTTTGAAAAAAAAAGAACAGATATCAAAAGACCGAGGATTAGATGCCAAGGCCAATTTTTTTTAAAAAAATAAACCTATGAACACGCGGTCTGTATGGTGGAAGATGAAACAATATATTCACATATTATTGGTTAAGACAACCAGTACTACCATGATTCATAGCATTCACAACATTCAAAATGACACCGCGACACACACAACTAGTGCGGCCGCCAATCGCACGGAGTGTCCTTCGCTTTCACGCTGAGGTAAGTAGGCGCGGACAGCCGGCAAGGGGTGGTACTCCCCTCAACACAAATAGAAATATCAGGAAACAATTTTTGACAGGGAAAGAATACGTGAGATTCTTAACTTTAAATACCACAAAACTCTAAAATGCAGGTTAATTTTGATCAGTAGCTACCGAATTTGTAACGTACTATTTCGATTTAGTGGAAGAACAATATAAAAAATGAAATGAGGATAGCAATAAACCAGCAAATGATTTTGTATATTATACCATGGATGTACACAGACTGAAGGTTTTTATGCATAGGGCATTGGGAATATTTTGACCTAAGAGAGAGGAAGGAGATAAATGCATGATGAGAAGCTTCATAATTTATACATTTATGAAGGAAATACGAAATTTGCAAAATGTATTAGTCTGAAAATCTGAAGAAAACAGATCAGTTGGAATACCTTAGCGTGGATGGAAGAATAATTTAAAAATGTATTTTACAATAAATTGTTAGGGTGTTGGGGTGTTGATTGAATCATCTGGCTTACGATAATTTCTAGAGCGAGCTCTAGTGAACAACATAATGAAAATCAGGTTCCCTTTAAGGCGATTATCAGCTTATCGGGGATTCTACTTCATGGTACTAATTACTTAATATTGGCATCTATTTGGTCTTTTAAGTTAACCATTTCCAGTTTCCCACAAGATTAGTACATTAGTTAACATGGACATTTAGAACAAGAGGACATACTGCTAACGAAAATATCGGCATGGAAATGGTTTAAGTGAATCACAATTTATAAACGTAAACAAATATTTATCTTATACATATCATAGACATTAAAGTTTAACATTAAAACCGCCTGTATTTCTGTTAAAATGAAACAACTACAATGTTTTATCTTCCGGTTACATGTTATCCGGAAGAGTGAGCGAGAAAAAAAAATCAAATCTAAAACTTCTTGACGATGGAGATTAGCTCTATCTAGTGGGCCCAACTGTGTAGGAACCTAAAGACGGAGATAGAGTCCCATCTCCGAAACGTCGTTTTACGTTTTATATTTACTAGACGATGGATAATATCCAAGAAAATTTTTATTCGATTGAGAAAAAAAATATTCAAGAATGGATAGAATTCTCATAACCTGTGATAAAGTTGCCTCTTAGCAAAGAGGAACTCTTAACTACGCCGGGGAATGTAATCTCCGACTGAGATTGTGAAAATCGCTTGCAATATTTGCGTTGTCGTGGTAAGCAGTGACAATAATTTACGTGCGCAAACAGACACGTATAAACACAAACAAGTTCTATTCAATGAAGACATTGACATTTTTTACTCTGAGCCGATATGTCGCTCAGCTCAACGCTGTTCCATGTACTGGATGTTCTTAATTTATAACAATTTTTTAGAAACAACCTCATGTTCTCATAACTTGCGTATTCAATAAAAGTTGAAAGGCTTGGAGTACACGTATATCCTGTATGTATTCTTTGAAAGCTTCTCACTATTTTAAAGTTTATTTATTGTGGTCACAAATTTCTTTACAGAAAACTATTTCTGTAGCCGTAATCACACTTCAGAAAAGAATTAACATAGTCATATATTACAATTTCTTGGAATTTCATTAACTATATAGTATATTTAAAAATATTTCAAATGAAATTGTAGATTTCAAAAATAACTATATTTTATATTATTGAGATAAGCGGGTAACTGCACTTTTGTTTATAGAATAATATTAAACTGTGAAACGGTAGAATTTATTAGTTTCTTTTCATTTTTACGTCTAAATTACATCGGACATTACATAAACTCTGTAGCAGATAAAGCGTTATTAAACAATATACAAACCAACTTATACATTTTCGTAAATTTCCAAGGATATAAACATTTAAACTGTGTCACGAACAGCTACCGAACAACAAATGTTATGAGCTGATCGTTGTTTTGCGACTGGAAAATAAATTCTTTAATAAAAAAACGAAAGAGTTACGTTTTCGAATGAGGCATTATGCAAGCAATTCGTTTCAAAGACTCGGGACGTGACATTTAATTAACGTAACAGAACGAGTTGGAAGAATAATTTTCTATCACTTCTTCCTGCTCTGGCGTTGAAGAATGGCTAAAACCATTGTTCTCTACCAACAACATAAAATGCATAACACGTCAAATACGAAAGAGAAACACATCAATTCCCGTCTTGAAATGGAAACGGAATTAACTCTTGTGTGCTGTAGGACACTGTAGTGTAGGAAGTAACTCGTGGCATTTGAAAAGCGCACGGAGCGAACGCATAATAAAAATATTGTTTCAGTCCGTCACAAGGTCTTTATCTCCGGAATAACTTAATGAATTCAGATTATATTTGGCGCCAGATCTGTAGACCCTATTGGCATGCGATCGCCACCATGTCTTGGCCAAAAGAATCGGGCAAATAAGTGTGACAGAAATGTAGAAGTCGCAATGCCGAATGAAGAAGTAACACAGCTAAACCTGCACCACAAACTTGAATAATTTAGTAAATTTAAGTTTGCTTTCGTAAATTGTCATATTGTCCGTTTACCTTTTAAATAGCATAACATCTTGGCAATTCTGCATTGTTAATTACACCATTAGCGATTAGTAATCACCACTTTTTTTACTTCACTGCACAGGCATCTTACAATTAACTTCATGGATCAGAATCCTTCTAGAGATGCTCAGCTGATCAAGAAATTTCCAGCCTTTTATCGTGTTCACTAGAGCCCTCCACTAGTCCCTATCTAGAGCCAGGCGAATCGAGTTCACATCCTTAAACTATATCTTCAAACGTCATTTTAATATTATCCACTAACTACACTATAGTCTTCCAAGAGGTCTCTGGGTAATTGTTATTTATAATCTAGCCAACAGTCACGGAGGTCTAGCGGTTAGAACGCTGGGGTCTCGAGTTCGATTCCCGGCGATTCCCGAATTTATAACTTGTGTTGGGCAAGGCCGTGGTCTAGGCACACGGAGGTTTCCTCCGGGGGCTTCCCCGGTTTCTCCGTGACATCCCAACAATTACTCCATTCACACACAGAAGAAGGCAATGGCAAACCACTTCTGGATCATCTGCCAAGAACGTATATGAACAGGTCCCAGTCCGAGAAAAAGATGGAAGGATCCTGTTCATATGGACCTGTCGTCAGACATAACACTTAAAAAAAATAATCTAGCCCTCCCATGTGTACTAAAAAGACATATTCCGCCAAGCTCACCCTTCTTAACTTATTGTTCATAATAATATCTGGTGAAGAGTTAAAGCTGTTTGTCAATATGCTATTTTCTCTAGATCCCTGTTAATTCCTCCCTTTACGTTTCGAATATTCTTCTCAGCACCCTCTTGTCAGACGCCCTCAGTCTGGGATCTTTCCCTTCTGTGCCCAAAGCTAACACTCATAAAAATAATAGGCAAAATGGCAATTTTAATTTTTGAGTTTTCCGCTAGCAGACAACTTCCTAGTTGAACCTGATTTTAATCTGTCACATCCATATAATATCACAACATGTTACGCCATATGTCGACAACGTTATATTTAAACGTAATCTTTGATATCATGAAAGAATAAAAACCCAACGTTTCATTGAAAACTTGTATGAAACGTAGTTTTTGTGTAGACGTAGTGTCACTTGTAGACCGGGCCCTTGTTTGGCTACACTGTGACGTAATCGTATGTACACAGGAAAGCAATAACCCCCGTCCCCATTTTATTGGCTGAGCAATTCCGGGCGAGCGAGCGAGCTAGTCACGCCTGCTGCACTCTATATGATTTAATCTGGGCTTTACTGCCAATCTCTGTGTGCGACGTATTAATCCTTGTCCCCCACGAAAGGTCACGTTTATCTTAATCCGTGCTCTATTTATGATTAGAAAGACATCGTCCGAATATTAAACTACCAATATTTATTGGATATGTTTAGAAAAGAAATTGAATGGTAGTCAAAAGACTAACAGTGTGCGTCTGTACAGAAGATTTCAAATCACATTTGCATTCCGCTGCCTCTGTGGTTACAGTGGTTGTGAGGTCTCAAAGTGCAATGTCTTATGTCTGTGATTATAAGTTCGAATTCCGTTACAAGCATTGATTTGGTCTGTATTTTCTATCTCATTCTGCCATGTATTTGATCTCTACTACGGGCTAAGGGTCTCACTGTCTTTCTAAATAGAATTCATAGGACGGAAGGGAAAACTGCAGTACTTTCACTAATTCATTAGGCTTTATTTTAATCTCGTAAATTACAGCTGTATGAGGTATGAAGACGTTGATGTTCTGTATTCTGGGAGGTAATGCCATGTGGACGTGTAAGTAGATACCATCGCAATAACTGCCTCAACCTTAAGCAATAGGCGCATGCTACTACAAAGCGTTGGTACAGTATCTACACAGAAGTTCGTGTGACGTTGCAACCCAAAAGAACATTGACAGTTTCTTGTTTCTATTAAAGAACAAAATATAAATTATATTTTTCTTTGGGGCGGTAACGATTTGGAGCGTCATATTAGTAATTATTTATTACATCATGTTGTTAAATATTACAGTTTAAGTTTCAAAAAGAGGGGGAAGGAAGGAGAATTTGTTTTGACAGCCTATCATCTTAACTGGGATAACGAATAAATAATCCAAAATTCTGGCTGACTAGCTCCACTATGTCTGATATATCTAGCTAAGTTACAATCTATATACCATTCCTCTAGATTTAAACATCCTAAGTCAAGCGCTGAGTACGTATGACGAAACTGATAAGCAGTAATGCTTTTTCTGTCCCCCTGCTACTGCTCATTTCATGGTCTAAATATTCTCCTCAACACTTTGTTGTCAACGACCCTCCATCTGTGACCTTAAATCGGCGATATCGAGCAAGTACCACATTCATATAAAATCAAAGCTGTAGGTTTAATTACAGTTTTATGTGCTTCATTATTTTGATAAGATTAGACGCTGAGATAATTCTGAACTGAATTGGAGAAAGTATTTTCGGACATTCATATGTCATCGTAAATATGTTTCTGATTTATTACTGTCGTTCCAAGTATCACAACTTTCTCTATGAGAGATATAAACAACGATGTGTATTAACGATCATAAAGTACAGCTAAGTACATATACCTTTAATTGAGTTGTACAGTCTGAATCATCAACTACAGAACATCGGACGTACTAACGCAAAGGGAACAAGATTGGTTATAAATGTACTCTTTGGAGTACACTTGAAACCAAACGTTGTGACAACGTGTTAAAACAACGCCCTCTGTTCCCGTGATTCCAACAATGATCTCAGGACCTGTGTGTTGCATAGTTCCTACGAGAAACGCCACAGAGGGACAGTCACACATGCAGGAGCCCAAAAGATGTTCTTTTCTCAGACTTCTGTTCTGGAAGTACCCGGTTCAAATCTCAGCCAGCTGCTGGCTATTCTGCTTCAGGTTTCTCGTAGTTTCCTCTTCAGCTATATACTTTACGACGCCGAATAAAAATTTGAAATATGCAGGACCTTCTGCGTCTACACGCGTAGATCTACGAAGTCAACATTATGAATCACTTACTTCCCCGTCTCGTTCGCTACATAATACTATATATTTTCTGAAATCAAACATTCTTTAATATAGTTTTTTTTGTTTATATTTCCAAGGGACCGGTTTTCGTTAAGGCGACAGAGATAAGAATTTCTTTATTTTCGCTTTTACTTGTAGCGGGTGCAGACAATGACGAGATAAAGAGCTTCGTTATTTATAATGTTCACAAAATATAAGTGCGATCTAATGAAGGAAGAAGTAATGAGTGGGACATACAGCACGAATGAGAAAGATAAGATGTGGTTACAACATTTCAGCCGGAAAGCCAGAAAGAAAGAGACCATATCTAGGAGTAGTTGAAAGGATGATATTACAATGTATCTCTAATAAACGTGACGTGACAGATTTGACTAGATTCATATGGCTCAGAACTGGGTCGAGATGCGGGCTCATGCAAACACGGCAGTGAACCTTAGGGTTCTCAAGAGACCACCAGTTGGCCTGGTTATACTTTCCGAAAAATACGTGAAGACTTTATGTCATCATCAGAGCCCTGGGCAGTGTAACACATGCATGCAGTGACGTATCGGACATGAGATAATGACAATGTGAGGGGAATGTGTTCTTTGTTTTGTGGTACTATAATTTAATTGTTTATCTCTAACATTTGTTATCACGACAATGAATTATTTAACGGTGTTATCTATCAACAGAAAAGTGATGGTTGATTCGTTAGTTGATGATATTGGTTTATTAAAATCAATATTACACTTCAGGCAATGCAATTTCCTATGTGTCTCTCTTCAACATTCTATCTAATTTTTTATTAATCTCCTTATTAACGAAACGAACGAATGAATTGAAATCTAATGCGTGTAATTTCCACACATTTCACCGAAATACATGAACACGCTTTTCAAGGATGGTTTCATGGTTTTATTTATTCTCTAATGATAAGTTGTTTATCGGAAACTTATTGTTGACTGGATAGCATAGATTCTAAGGGCATTGACTTTGTGTTACAAAATGATAAATAAATGCAATGTATAGAATGTGATTTTGCCAATGTTGAAACATATGTGTTGGTTGGTGATAAGTTTTTAAAATAATTATTTTCAATTATAGTAACAAAATATGTGTTTTGAAAGATTCTGAATTCCTTTAAGAAACAAGATAACCAGGCTACAATATAAATGTTCACTGCTGCGTATTTTTCTGTCATACTTGAAGGCCAATCTTCTTGTAAGAAGAATAAATATCATTGAAGATGTCTGTCTTCTGGGTTGTTGCGCCGTGTAGACTGGATGAAGTTTATCGATGTTTCAGAGGCCCTTGCTGCCTCCATTATCAGGGCAATTTCTTCTAGACTACACGGCGCAGCAACCAAGAAGCCAGTCATCTTCAAACTCACCGCCATGCAAACCTCAAATTCCACACAATAAATATTATTGCTTCTGATAGTAACTCACTAACGAATCAAATGTTGTCAATGCCTGCTCATAAAAGTCCAACCATTTTAAGAAATCTTTACAATCTGTACTGGTAGATAAAGTGAAATATTGTTTTCAATTTTTGGGGCCATGAACTTAATTCCAAAATAAAATATTAAATACACAGATGAAATGTAAATTGTGATTTAAAGCAGAACAGATGAGCCATTTTTACTTCAGGAAGAATAAAATTGTTCTTGAAGACAAACAGAAAATCTATAACTGGAATAAATTTTATAATAAAAGTGATACCAAATGTTATACATATTATTTGTTTCTTACGTACACAGACAATGGCTTAAATATTATTCATGTGCAGTTTAATATTTGCAAGATTGAAAGTAAACATGATTTGTTGGTAGTAAAATGTAGACTTAACACATGAAATATTGCCATATGACTATTTTTTCTACATTTTACTACAGAAAGTAACAAATTTATTTGTAATATGAAAGGAAAAGAAGGTCCTTTCCCTGTTAACGTTAAACGAAAGATGAAAGAAAATATCTTTAGAGGATTGTACTTTACTAAGTAAAGTTTCAGTCTAGACTTCTAACTCTAGCACGTCAATGGAACGTGTTCCCTTCGAAAAGTGAAGCAAGTCTTTGTGATGATTTATAACCGACATCACAGACGCTACAAGACTACTTTCGCCCCACTAAAGAAAGGAGAAACTTACTTCCAAGAATAAGAATAAGAATAAGGACAAATATTCACAGGAAGTTACGTGTACTAAAGGGAAAGATCGAGAGCTTCGTGACATTTTACAACCTCGGATTTACTTTAAAAAGTTTATTTCTTTAGAATATATCTACGTTCCCAGTTGTAACCCTTTACACTCTAAAAACGAGATATCTCGTTTCGAGTCACCATAGCTTGGAGAGTTTGTTGTGAAATGAAACCTGTAACCTTTCAGAATTTTACACTAAATACTGATAGCTTCTCTACAATTGAAACCGACAGTTTCCAAGGAATTATGGAAACAAAAGAAGTCTGCTACTTTTATTAAACAAAATTGGCACGTCACGAGTTTCAGTTGTGTGGATGATTTAGGTCTTTAAGGGTTCGAAAGAAATAAACTTCTTCACGACCTTATTTTGTGAACTTTTTAATCTGTAAAAATGTAATCTTGTATTGCTGCAACCTCTTTAATTATATTTTAATAGTAATCGAATTTGAACTGCGACACAAACAATTTATTTTTCCGTAATTTAGATTCTTCACCGAAGTTATTAGAGCAATAACATCTAGGAGGGCGACATTGACGGGACATGTAGCACGATTGGAAAGAAGTTAAATTTATACACAAATTGCTCTGCAAATCTGAGTGAAATAAAACACGAGACTTTGGCGAAGATAAAAAGATCTTAAAAGCAATGAGCAGTGAGGATGTGGCGGGTTATTATGGCCCAGGGTAGGGACCAGTGGTTGGCTACTGTGAACACAAAATAAAACTTGGAATTACATAAAAGGGCCAAAAATTGATTGGCTTCACGAGAGACTATTAGTTTCTCAAGGACACAACCCAATGGAGGTAGTTAGCTAGAATACGTTAGCGATCTGTGTGTATGTCTGTCCGTCCGCTGATTCATCGGGAAAGAAACACACGTCATAGAATTTACGAAATAGGTCACAGACAAACAGTGCAAGAACTATAGCACAAAAAAATATTGTCTACACTTAAAATCACTTAACATCCACAAAGATGAAAATACTAATATTTAATAAAACATCGTTTATAAAGTATTTTAATAAGTAACCGTAACTATTAAGCCTAACAGGACCGATAACAATTTCGGTCCAAACGCGTGTCAAGTACTAGTGCATTTTGTAACTTAATATTAATGTTGTAAATATATTAAGAATATTTGTTACACTATTACTGCTCGAAAGAAAATGATAACCAACTAAGCGTAAAAAGCAGAAGCTTCGTATTGAATATGGCTGTCTTCTGATGATGAAGGCAGCAGGGACCTCTAGAATGTCGGTTAACTTCTACCAAATTACGCGGCGCTACAACTCAACCCAAAAGACAGCCATCTTCAGGCTCACCGCCGTGAAAACCTCAGATCCTACAAGCTTCGTAATGTTTATATCTGCAATTTCCTCGAGTGTTGAGAACTTAACATGAGAAACAAAAACTGCTTTCAATTATTACTTTACCCTCACAAAATGAAGCTGAAGATGTATACTTTGTAAAATTTCTCAATGACTGACATGCCGTATTAAATAGATATCACGAATATATAATTCCTGTAAGAAATAAAATGTTTTTATTTTCAGAATATATAACAAAACGCAAAGTAAAAACTGAATGACGGTGTAGAATATCTGAGGTATTATCGGTTACGTCAAAAAAAGATTTGGCTTATTTCGTCTGTGAATCTGCAACAAACCAAATAACCGGGTTCAGCGAGGATTTTGAAATTGCAAGGAACGCATTTGGAAATTATGTGTACTCTGTATTTGTGTATAATTTTATTGCTATCAAATTTCCATTAAATTACGAGCTACGCCTATATTTCAACAGCTTTATTGTAAAATGTTGCTACTGAAAAAGGCTCAGAAATATTTTCTTAATTTTTTTTTATTTTTGAATATGGGCTCCTCAACTCTCCCAGAGTAGGAACAGGTCTCTGTGTTCTCAGCGTCAACAAAATTTATTATCCTTGATTTAGTTATTAGCCCCAGGGCTGAAAATTTTCTGGGCTAAGCACAGTAGCTTGTTTACATTGCGTCTCTCGAAGAGAATTTTTTAGTGTTTGGGAGTAAACATGAGTTTGATAGGGGTGAAGGGGGACTCAGTTCCTTTCTCAGTGTGAAATAACATTCGTAGAAATAACATTTGAGGCGAGCTGTCACTGATGGTAACAGAGTCCTTCCCGAAAAGCTAACAGTTGCTCCGCTAGTCAATGAGTTCTCGTCTTTTATGGAAACAGAAGTTAAATATCGCGTTCAAAACAGCCTGGCTTCTATGAGCTGGATGAATGCAGTTCACATTCTCACATCCTATATTTTTTTAAGATTTCTTTTGATATTATAATGTCATCTGCACTGATGACAATGGTCCATTCACTAAATGTATCCGTAGTAAGTAGCGATACTTTTTTAACCGTGAATTTAAAACAGCAGTATTTTATATTATTGTCACTTGCACGGGTATGGACGTGAAATCTGAAGATACAGAATTAATCGGATTGCTATTCTCTATCTTGCGTTTTATAATGGCTGTTAAAATGTTTCCATTACAAAAGCTTTCACTATACTGCAGATGAATTAGATTCACCACAAATAGCAGAGATCTATTTATCGTCTAATTTCAGCTATTGAATGGCGTCTTAAGAACAGCACAGTATTCGCTGCCTTCTTATGAGGCTATAATCTTGAGAATTCTACTATTTATGATACTGGAGGGGCACTAGAAGCAGTTAACTCTATGCGGGACCGTAGGAACACAAAATGAAAAACTGAGAAGAGAGAAGATTTAACTACATCACGCCACTCCAATTCACGTGAAAGAGGGGAGTGCCCTAACTAAATAACAGATTAACCGACTAACAAGCAAAATGATTTGATTTTACACTTTTATAGAACACAGTATGAAGGATATTATAAAAGCAAGAAATTTCTTCAAAAAATGATCTGCCTCATGGTGCTAGTATGGGAAGAGCTTCAGAGTGGTAAAAAAGGAAAATTATAATTTCTTAACATCAGGTAAAATAAAAGTCTGTTAAAGATTGAAAACCTTACCCTTGTGCCACCGAAGCACATCAGAACAACATTTAAAAATTAAGTTCCTACGTTAAACGAAGCAAACCATGCCGACATTACAAAGACAAGCTGGTTAAAGAGTTTTAGGGGAACAACATGCTGTTTTATTTGAAAATAATACTGAAACCACGAAAATAATCTGCGGGAAAATAACAAAGAATTACTGAATATTAAAGCACACTGCACTTACAGATATCATTGTACTTTAAATAGTTGAATATGCGTGTACAGTTTCAACAACAGCAAAGCTAATAGGAACATTTTTATCTTTACTGCGGAATGAATATAAGAATATAATTTCTCTTTCAACCATTAGAGCGACTGGTTTTGAGGGCGGTACAGACATTAAGGTTTCTAACCTTTAAAGAGAGAAAGACTGGTAGGCTTCAACGAAGAATAAACTATATTTATGGCCACAATCGGAAGTGAGGGCACGTTATGGTAGCTACAAAATTATTTTGCGACTCAGTTTATTCCATACATAGTCCGAGTGCAAAGGTTTCATGGCAACACATTACTTGAGGTCCTTCGATGTAAATTTTATACGACACGAGATATACTATGTTCGTGATCGGCATAATGATGAAGCCATGTTCCAATGCGTATACTGATACATGGCTACCGATAAAATTACACGCTAATATTAATTCACATTAAATTCCAGATTCAATATGTTTGTCACAATATTTTATGTAATTTACATAATGTACATCGTTTGTCTATTTAATTTGTATGCACATATGGAGCTATGAACTTTTGGATGTAAGAAATAAGAAACAGCAAGAGGATGGCATAAACTGAATAATATGGGGATTGATGATTTTCACTCGTCACAAAACAGTATTAGTTAATTAGCAAAAAATTATGCAATGGTCGCGACATTTAAAACGCAAAAGAAATACATACAAAATTTTAGTGGAAATCTTATAGAGAAAGGAACACTGTAGAAAAATACGCGGAAATGGAAGGATAATATTAAACTGGGTGTTACGAGTCTGTTGCACTATACTCTGCCACAAGCATAAGACAGATAAAGAAACAAAGAAATTCTTTCGTATTTATAATAAAGTAATATCAAGACTAATATGAATGCAAATACGCAAATAATCCACTTGGTGAATGTGTTTATTTCATTGTAGAATTTTAGGTTTTCACGGCTGTGAGTCTGAAAATGGCTGCCTCCATCATCATCGCCATGATGATGGAGGCATCAACGACCTCTGAAACGTCGGTAAACTTCTACCGGACTA
>NW_019059693.1:976645-1056484 GCF_000696155.1 Zootermopsis nevadensis
CTTTATTTCATTTCAGTACAGCTTCCCACTCGTATTTTGTTCTTGTTAAAATAAAACTGGATGAATGACTAATATAAATTTTGCATTTTGAATAATACATTTGTATTTAATAAGGATGAGACAAAAGAACATGTGCCAACAAGCACATACACCCATCTGATGAAAATGTTCATCATAACAAATCTCAGTTCATGTAGGAAATAGATGTAAAGGAACAAGTATTCGGGCTATACCATCATAGTTAGTCCTTTAGTGCTTATCTTACGGCTGCATATTTTATCTGATATAAAATAATAGTGATTGGTTCACTTTAATAATACTTAAACATAGCTGCATGTTTCCAGAAGGTAATAAAAGAGTATAAATCTAATAAGAAACAAATAATATTGTAAAAAGAGGTGGGTTTTTTAAACAAAAGACAACACAATGACCTATTGGAAAAGTCTCTTTCGAATCGTCAATTTCTGATTCGTTGTTTGAATGGCATGTGTAACTGTTTTATTTTAGGGACTTGAATCATAAGTTTAAAGGAGAGAGATGCTGATTCTTTCCTTGCCTTTACGAAATTTTTGCTGTGACCTTAGCTGGGATGAAAGATCAACTATACAATGTAAGACAAAAGTTACGTAGGCCTATCCGTTTCATATATTTATTTATCTTTAAAATGTTTTATGATTGTAAATATCACAGGGATTACAAAGAAAGGAAAAAGGTCTAATTTTGTTGTTTAAATATAATCCACTTAAATTTTACATAGCTCATCGCCTAACCATAGGCAAAACTTCGAAAAAAATATACTTACAGTCTATCAGGACAAGGAAATCTCGCGAAAAATTGTGATTTGACTATATATAGTACTGGTTCATCACCTTGGTACATCTTAGAGCAATTAAGACATTTTGGTTCCGTATAACATCCATCTTTAACCCGTTAAGACACAGTGGTAACTATATGTACCACCTGCTTCATACAGTTAATAACCCTGCGTTTTGTATGTATGGGTTTCGGGTTGTTCTCAGTGTAAACAGGGATTACTTCCTTGAACAGCGTCAACCAGTTGTCATTTGTAATGGTGAAGTGTTGTGTTTTCTTCGCGGTACGGACTGATTTATTAAATAATATTTAGACGAGGTTCGACTTCAAAGGGTTCAGAAGATTGATGAATATTTTATGAATGTTTGAAACAACATACGCAATAAGATTAATTTCTATATACATCTGTAATAAATGAAAACCAGGTTGCTTCAATCTCCTAAATAACATGAAAATTATTGTACTCCGAAAAGAAACACTGAATTACACGTATTTTTGAATTCAGGTTATAAAAACGAAGGCATATGACATAACACATTTTTATAACATTTACTGCCACAGCGCCACTTGACGATGTCATGTAAATTCTAAAGAGATCGATCTATGTATTAAAACGCATACGGCTGCCTAGCAACAAAGGATGGGTGGATACAGCCAGAGCTTTCAGAATACACTAGGCAAAACAAAAGGGGAAGCAACAGAGTAAAAGAGAGAAGAGCTTTTTTATTATAAAATATTATATATTACAAAATATTATATTTCTTGAAAGCAGATTTCTTACTGAGACACGGCTAGGAATAAAGTAATTTATAAAGCTGTAAAACACAATCGCTATACTTTATACAGATTCTTCTTCTTCTTCTTCTTCTTCTTCTTCTTCTTCTTCTTCTTCTTCTTCTTCTTCTTCTTCTTCTCCAATTCACGGATTAGGCCGATGGCCTGTTCCGACTTCTATGAAATCCATCTCCTGCGTGGTCTACCAGTGTGTATTCTTCCTTTTGGTCTATACCAAAGGGCCTGTCCAGATTACCGGCAAAAATTGAAATTAATACGGAATTTAGAAACATGTTTTGATAACATACAGCGTTTTATCCACCAGCCGGGATAACTCAATCAGTAAAGTGACTATGTACTGGCTGGACGACAGGGGGTTCGATCCTCGACGAGGGCAGAGGATTTTTCCTCTAGCCCCTGCGTCCAGACCGGCTCTGGGGCCCACCCAGCCTCTTCTATAGTGGGTACCGGGGTCCTTTCCCGGGGGTTAAGCGCAGCCGGGGAGTGATGCTGACCATTAACCCCATTTAGTGCCGAGGTCAAGAATGATTACGAGCTATACGACCTCTGCCCCCCCCCCAAGCGACCTAAATGGCGTATAGCGGGACTACTTTAATTTAATTTTTTTACTGTGTTTTAGCCTTCAGAAACAAATAATGGGCATGAAGATTGCTGTCTTCTGGTTTGTAGCGCCGTGTAGTCTGGTAGAAGTTTACCAACGTTTCAGTGGTCCTTGTTGCCTCCAGCATCATAAACTTCGGACTCAACCACAGTGAAAAAATTAAATCATACTAAATAAACGTGTAAACGAAATTTAAATTAGCCAGCAAAATTGAATACAGGAGAGAAGGAAGACGGTGTTTCCTTTATAGACTACGGAGCATTTTCTATAAGGACTGGCAAGAAGAAGACAAGCCACTTACAATGTTTCCTGACATGAGTAGAACATTTTAAAACGAGTGGCATTTTGGTGTTATGTTGGAAAATAAGTAGCACTGACATAAATTTATAAAAAATATCGAAAATAAATTGATTTTTTTAAACGACCACTTCTGGTTTATCAGTTATGTGTGGGGTAAGATATTATTGTTTTTCGTCTACCAATAGAACCAAAGAGTCGGTCTTACATTAATTAAACAAGGCAACTTGATCAGCAAAATTTATACGTCATCTTGTTAGAACAAAATCTGCTGATGGCATTAAAATATAGGTCTGATTCTTATAAACTCAGACATGCTTTGAAGTCGAGTACTGTTGATATTTTTTAGTCTGAAATCTCTATTGTATCCAGTTATTATTAATGCCTTTGTTTTAATTTGTGGTGCTTTATAAGGAGCCAGTAAAAGCTTGTAATACTTTTCGGCTGCTGAGTGTGTCTGTATTTAATTGTTACTGAATATAATCTTTCTTGTTTTATGAGTCGAATGTTTTGTTTAGATGGCTGCTTTAATCGCTCCTCTTTCGCTCTCAGCACAAACACAAACAGAGCATTTTACCAGCTGTGTAACTGATTTCTATTACAGAAAATAGTTTTATGTAATTATAGGATGTCTCAACTTTGGCGCAGTTAATTCTGTATTGTTAACTTTTAAATTTATGATGGCGTAATTCCTGTACCAACATCATTTATAGATAGTCATAAGACAAAAACAATTTGTTTCTATGTAGACAATACAAATTTTTTTCGATACATAACACCTAGAATAAAGCTATTGAAAAATGCAGTATTGCGATTTTTAGTAAAATACAAAGACATATCATGACATTTTATGTCAAACTAGTTAACGTGAAAAGATACAGAGATACAAAGGAGAGCTGTTCTGTTTATTGTTTAACTAATTAACCGTTGTGCAGGAAAATTATTACGAGAAGCTTTAATAGATGCACGGATATAGTCCTTAAATTTGATTGATTATAATACACAAAGAAGATGGATCATATCCAAGAAATTACACCTGCGTCAGAATTGTCCATAGATACCGACCATTAATATATAAAAATAGACAGTACACGAAAATTTTGCTTGGTGTTAGGAATGAGCAGTGTCTGTGTTTTTGCCTATTACATTAAAAAACTGATTTTTGTTGAGTCTGGTGTATTTTATCTGAGGTAAGGACAAATCTTTAAATGAAATTCATAATATGGCTGTGTTTATCTAGTGGCAACACCACATAATAGAGTTTATGGAGTTTGCGGCAGATGTTAGTGTGAGAAGATATTGTGACCCAATTTTAAAGCAGCGGTACGGTTCTGATAACCGGCCAGGGGAAATCAGATAACACTAAGTATTGTTTTGAGCTCGATCCAGGAAATCTACAATAAATAACTATATATAATGCAATCAGAAATGAAATGAATACTTCCCATATTGTTCACAGTAAATATTTTATCTGCTGCAATTTTAAAGTTTTGATGTAATGTGTTACCAATAATAAATATGCCTAAACTTCGACAATAAATTTGATATTTAAAAATACTTCTGTATGTAACTATTGTATTTATGGACAAGAGAAAAAGCTACCGATAAGTTAATTAAACAATTTTTGTCGAAAAAAGTAATAAACAATATTTTCATACTGCCGATTATAAGTAAAACTCAATAAGAGATTTGTTGATAAAAGAGAAAAATAGTTCCCAAGAGAACATGCGGAAATTGAGCGAGGTTTTTGATAGTCCAGTTTACATGTTGAAATGTTCACTTTGTTTTCAAGCTGCATATGCAAGTGCAAATGAGAATATAAATTTACGTCAGAGTTTTCGGAAGTTTATTCAGGTTGTCGCAAAAATGTTTGATGCCTGTCACTCAGAATTTTTTGGTGTCGTAGCATATTGTGCTAATCATTCTCACTGCTTTATAGTCTGTGTTTCAGGTAGCAGTTCGTATACATGTCCCCACACAAACAATTTACAACAACACAAAAATGAGGGAATGAGATGCAGGTTATGAAAACCAAGCCCCAATACTTTGCATGCGCTGAGGAAATAGTTGCGTCTCTGATTAAATGTTTGCTTAAAATGTAAATAAATTACATATAACAGCAGCATAATATTCCGACCATAAAATATATTATATAAGGGTGTTATTATACTCTGTACCTGATGTCTACATGATGTTTGACAATGTATCACTCAGTTTACAGATGAAACTAATGGAAAAATTCTTCTGAGTGGTCTCAGACACCCTCATTCTATGTTGTCCAAAACTGAGATGAAAAGTTTTATTCTCATATAAAATAATAGATGGCATTATAATTTTGTATAGTTCATTCTTCACGTTTAAGATAACAGCCCGGATGGCGAAAGATTGTGAACTCCATGGTAACAAGCTTTCCCCGAATTTAGTCTTTTTAAATTAATTCGTAAATACAGTTTTTACTTTTAACTTTTTACTGTCGTTTCCAAATATTTTAATTTTTCCACATTTTCAAAGGATTTATTAGCTACCTTTATATGACGTTTTTTCCATGCAGTCCATGGCCACAACACACGAATATGTACTTAGTTTTCTCTGAGTATACTTCCAGGCGCCCTTCCTAATTAGTCTCTAACAACTTCTGTTTTTCTTTGTCACATGTTTTCGTACAATTAATTAAAATTCCCAGTCTGAACCACACGCTAATGTGCCCCATTCAATTCCAACCCTTTTCTGAATATTCTTGATTACACATTCTGAAGAAAAATGAAAATTCAGCGGTAATGAAGAATCTTTGTTCAAACAAATATAATGTTAAGACGGTCATTAAAATGTCAGGGGTATGAAAACCAAATGCAGTCAATTCATAAACAATTATTTCGCTAGCACGTCCGAAATTTACTGTATTACGGAAACCTGGCTTAATGACTCTATATTAAGTTAAAATATTTTTCCTGAATCCTATTACGTGTTTCGTGCCGATAGGGATTACGTAAGCTCCAATAAAAAACGGGGAGGCGGAGTGCTGACTGCAGTTTCAAAGTCTTTTCGTGGCGTTAAACGAAGGTATGATCTGGAAACGATTGAAGAGTGTGTGTGGATTGAAATTCCTGTTAGAGACAACCACAGTCTACTTATAGGGAATCATTACTTTGCCCCGGATTGTGATATAAAAGTAATTTAAAATTATCTAAACACTTTAGAAGTAAATCTAAACTCGCATCTCTGTCGGGTGGTCATGTTAGGAGATTTTAATTTCCCAAATTTTGACTGGCGAAACGGCACCCCTTCCTCTAATTGTTACTACTATAACAAAATTAAAGGAAATTCTCTTTACGCCACCTCGTGCTTTCTTGGTCTAAATCAGCGCAACAACTGCGTTCCTAACAATGCTCTGCTCGACCTTGTCTTTACAAACTTCAGCGATCTCAGCATTTCTCTTTCTCCTCACTCGCTGGTCCCTCCTGACCACTATCATCCGCCTCTTGTCCTTAGGGCTAACGCACACGTAAGACAAACAGTCAGACGACTGTTTCGTCGTTCGCACAAAGCCCTTAAGAACATATGGAGATGCGCACACTGTTACGACACGACAACGTTCAATGGTTCTGCTCTCGGTGCTATCCTCATTACCTTTGATTTTTCAATGTTGATTTTCATTCCATACTCTCTACCTGTTTCCACTAACTTGTCCATCATGTTCTGTAATTCCTCCTCTTCCTTCGCCAATATTACTAAGTCGTCTGCATACTTTATAGTCGTTATCCCTATACCTCCAATTTTGAAGTCTCCTGTTCCCTCCAGAGCTTCCTTGGGAAGCCATTCCCCGTACAGTTTAAAAATAATGATAAGCAGCATCCCTGTCTTACACCTCTACCTATCTCAACGCTGTTGGTGGAACACGCATAACGTAGAGAAATGTGCAAATATTCTTTTTTGTGGATTATTGAGAAAGTTGTCTTAGGGGCCCAGTGGTGATAATATCAATATACTTAAAGTGGTTTGAAAAGATGGGCTGGATTCAGCCGGCTCAAGATGTGGTTCTGGGGTGGGTTTTCCTAAACACAGTAATAAAAATTCGTTTTCAGTAAAAATAATATTTTTTTAACACATGAGTAGAAAAAGGTTTATTTATAAAATTTACGAATGAAATAATGATACATACTTTCCAATAGAAATTTTTATTTTCGAATTCATTTTGGGACATAAAATAAATGTTGTATTGGACGGAGTGTAAAGGGATCTGCTACCAAAAAATATATCTTTTTTTTACTATTTAATAAAAAACGGAGAGGAAATTGAATTTAAGTTGACGCAATGTACCAGTACCCATGGGAACGTCCAGAGTTGGAATCCCTATGATTAGGTTACCTTTCCTCTGAACGTCCCCTTCCCTCTGCCAACAAGGCCGATTCGTCCAGAACTAAATTAAGGAATAAATAAGTTTATTCCAGGCTGCAGAACGGTGAGTATACCTGAAAATTTAAAAGCCAGAGGAAGCTGTAAACCAGAGAAGATAATTTAAACTGAAAAAAAGAGATGCATATTTTAAGTTAATGTAAGAAATGTCGATATCTGCTTTCCTATATATACCAAATAACTAATTTGCTTAAACATCACATCATGAAGTAGCATAATGATCTTGCAGCTCTATGAATTCGGTCTTTCAACATTAAATTAAGGCTGGTCAGCTTCATGACCGGACCAATTTACTCCTGACGCAGAATGTTGGGGGCTTGAAAAGCCACAGAGGAGAAAAAATTGCAGACCGCTGCTGGGAATAGAACCACGGTTGCCTTGTAGCTTCAATGACTAACATCTCCTTGACACAGAATTTCCTCTTTCTTATTCGCTTTAATCCTTTAAAGCCAAAGGTAATGTAAATAATATTTTAAAAAACTCAGATCCCGTTTCAAAGAAACTACAAGCCACCATTACAATAATCAACAGATTAACGACAGATAAACGCTGTTTAAGAAATTAATAATCACTGTTTGTTTCGAAATTCGAACGAAACCCATAGATAAAATCTGATGCGAAATGCAGAATTATTGAGCTCGATCTATCTAATACATTGGAGAAGGTATTACCCTTTCATACCTGAATACTAATGATCATCCATCGTTCAGACGCAGTGAATTTTAAAACTTTTTCAAAACGTTTTAATAGACGATGGATAAATTCCAAAAGAAAGAAAGAAAGTCGTGAGTTATTAAATGCCGTTGTATTAAATATATTAATACTTGAGATATTACTGGAATTACGCCGGATAAACAATGACATTGAAGCGGTCCTATAATAATAGAGAAAACAATAAGATTACTTTATTTATTCGGTCTGAGCGATACTTTATCAAGAGCACAAGATACTTTAATGAATGTGGCGTAATGCGAAACACAGCTTAATGCTTCTTCTTCTTATTTTCCTAAAGGACTGGATAAATGGGGCCTGTCATGAGGATTAGAAACGAAATTAGTCTTTCCATCTGCTTTCAGTAGTGCCTACAAGAAATCTCCTTTTTTGCCTCTGACACTGGTTCTGGGTCATCGTGGAAAATGTCAGACGATAATCTGTATTCCTCAATAAGTTTTAAAGCCAGCAAAACATGAGTAAGCAAAGTGCACCTGTTGTCTTATGAGGTAATATTTACGTAAAATGTAGGCTAATACCTTAAGATAAAAATACTTTTATAATTTCATATAAAAATCTTTAAAATTTGTAATTTTTCCATGCTGGTCGTATGTCTCATTTCAAAACCATACATGTATAATTCTTCCTTTAATTATACCAGATTAATTTAGGTTTAGTGATATCGCACTATTCCATTCCGAGCTGGATAAATGTCTCGTAATAAAAAAAAAGACAGTGTTTAACAGAACGAATTATGGGTTTTCGTTTTTCTTGTATTTTATTTGTGTCTTTTGTTGATGTAAGCGCCAGGTTACTTTACGTCCTACGTTGCATACCCCAATAGAGATTCTGGCTCGATTCGCCACGGTTCAAATTACGCAACGGGACGGCAAGGTATTTGAATTTTTATGAAAATAAGTCGATGTGGTTTAGTACTGAGCTTATACATAACTCCCGTCACATCTATAGTTTTCTCAGTTTCTAAGTCGCTGACTCGGTTGCTCAAATAAGCGTGTTTGCATATTAGTCTATGAGTACCTTACCTAATTAACATTGTTATTCCTTCCAGTTGGAATATTTCAAAATACCAGGCCCAAATAATAACAATTGAGATCTCAAAAACCGCCTACAAGAGGAAATCTTGATGTCAGCGGAGCTTTGCCTCAACACTTCTATCTTTCATTCCTCTTTTTAACTGATAAACCATATAATACTTTGAATGATGGCTTTATTAAAATGTCCACACACCGTTTGTATATAATTCATTTTTGTGTACTTTAATGTGTACATATGGCGACGTTGAACATATTCTTTAAACTACATTACACAGCACGGCTCCATTTTAAAATGAAATATGAGCCAATTATGGCGGAATTTGTAACGGAACAAGACTCGTGTTTTGTTTTCTGTGTTGGATTGCACAGTAAATAAATAATGCGACGCGCACTATGCTCGGAAAGCTGTGTGTAATACACAGAAAATAGTAGAAAATAAGTGCACGACGCAAATTTGTTGTTGTTTGTAGAATCAACCACACCTAAACTATTTGTTGGTGTGATTAAGTCTGGTGATCAGCAAAATATGTAACATTTACTTCGAGGAAACTATGACCCATGTGCTGACTGTGGTAGAAGTAAAGTGGTGGAAAGACGAGCAGCTTCTGTAAGTTATTTTATTTGCTTTAATATGAATACTGAGAAAAGCCATAAATTGAAAAGCTGTTCGGGGTTCTACTTTACTCCAAACTTTCAGCTTTTCTCGCTGATAATTTCTGTAGTCTGAAATTCTATCTACATTCTATGGATGTGTAATTCGTTACTAATCTCCACTCTTCCGCACATTTCGAAGAGAAATTCCTGGTACTGAACACAGAAATATATTTCATCAGCTATATTTCTATTTAAATTTCTTATTTTAGAAAGAAGACGTTTAATTATTCCGCAAACAGAAAGTATTTGTACTGGTTATATTTAATTCTAGATTAAAATCACTTATTACTCTTAAAACACAATAGAGATCAGAATAAAATTTATTTAAACAAACCATTGAAGAACAAATGCATGCTATAAGTAACATTCTTTTAATTACCGTCTTAGTAATTTAATTATCTGGAAAGTCTGTCTGCCTGTAATTAATTTTACACGTAATATTAATAGATATATGCGATGCTCAATAAACAAATAAATGAATAAAAATGGTCATGTTAAAGGAGGACTTACGAGTAAGTTAAAACATCATTGTAGACATTATACTTATAGAAGTAGTTTCGAGTCATATTTAATATCTTATAAATCGGTTTATTTCCTAATGTTATCAAGATGAAAGCAATTGAAATTAAGAGGACGCGTACACGAACATGGTTTGTTAGTTATCTTCATGTAGAAGAGTTCAAGTCAAGTATCTAAAAGTAAATAAATAACGAAGGATAGAAAAAGGTAATTGAGAACTTAAAGAAAGTTCTGTATTCCACTGTATCAGAGGTATTTCTTTCAACGTAGAATTCTAGTGGAAATGTTCTCCCGTGTAATAGGAGTTCGTCGTTCCTTCGCCCAGCTGATGGCTTCTCAGTGCCCGGGGCATAAGACTAGGACGATTTATGGTGTCCATTATGGTACCAACGCCCTTAGCTTACGGCTGTTAAATTTCGTACACGGAAAATCTTAAATATATTCTTCTTGATACCAGTCTTAAACAGAACGTCGTTTCCATTTACCTTAGAAAGCTGAAATTAACACAGTGGTACACATTTTACATTGCAATAATAATTATTATTCATGGCTTTATAGCAGAACCGCTATTGAGAAGCTGAAAGTGGTTAGATGGCCAACAAATTTTACATCTTTGGAGCCAAAATGTTCATTGTCGTCTTCAGAACAACTAATTTCTAGTAAAAATAGCTCAATTCTCTCAATATCAACTTAAACAAAAATAACCCAGTAAGTTCTCAGAAATCGTATTTATTGGTTTTTTCAAAATTTTATAGAAATATGATTACGATTTACGTACAACTTGAGGCTGATTTGATAGTTTTGTTAAAATGAAGTTAATATGAAATATAGGCTATAAATTATCAATCACACGTCGCTTGTAATTTTTGGACTTATGACCAGGTACCGACGAAATATTATAATTATCATCTTGTGAGGCTGGCTACGCATGTACAGCACATGGGAAGTGGAAAATATACAAAACAATTTTGTCGGGAAACCTAAAAGTAAATATTTTTTGGATATACTAAGCGCAAATAGGAAAACAAAATTAAAATGTTTCCCAACTATATTGTGTATTTCCTGAACCTTTAGGAGTTATTCTTCTTTTCCCGAATTTGTGAAAGGTACAAATAATGATGTTGCCTATTATGTAGGAAAATAAATTAAATTGATACAAAGAAACGCCAACCTTACGAAACAGTATCTGAATTGTGACCTGTCCCTTAGAAGCTACAGGCTACAAAGTGATAACGAATAACGAGAACAATTTTATTGCCCATTTCAAGAATGGTGTAGCATTACTCTAGCTTAGTATGAAGCGTTACAAAAACCAAAGTGTTCTTCGTTCATAGTCCGGTGCAGTTTACGATTTTAACTGCATGGCAGGACCGTGGTTGCCTTGTCACACCGCAATTTATTTCCTGATCCCCGTTTCCCTCGTTTCAACACACACGTGGAACTAAACATTTTAAAAAACGGTATTTTTCAAATTCTAAACCAACGTTATGCAAATTAATCTTTTTAATAAAGGACCATTTGTGTCTAAAGCCGCTGTCACAATAGTTTATCTACTACGAAGTTACAGAGACAATTCAGGTCACCATAACGATCTAGTGTAGAGTCTGTCCTAAAAACTGACACTCATTCAGGCAGTGAAGATGTTCCTGGGTTATGGTACCCATAGGTTAATTACCGATGTCACAAGAGCTAGCCATTCAAGCCTACATTGATCTATTTAAATTCAGTCTATGTCCTTACACACACTTTATGTAATATTAATTTAATATTAATCCTCTATTTATGACTATAGCCCCAAGGTGATTTTACATGTTGATATTTACCAATCACAATTTTCTACATATTTTTCATCTCAACGACATAATTATCATATACTACCTATGCAAATTACGGAATTTCTCATGTAATTGTATCACTTCTGTTATTATCTCTTCCTGGAAAGATCGCATTTAAAATAAAAAAACAACAAACCTTTTGATTATGTACATACTTTGAAATGTAATACCTGAAACCTTTGAGTCGTTCGTCTTTAATCTATTCTAAATTAACGAAAGGAGCAGAACTGGCATTATAAGCGTTCTTATTTATATATAGGTTAAACTATAGTGGTGGGAAGTCAGCAAGAAACAAATCAGTTCTGAACATTCTCTACAGTTCAGAACTATAATGGCCACTGTACCGCAGGCTGGGCCATTATTGGCTAGATTTGACTGTCTTTCTGGTCCACTGACAGCCAAATCTCCAGGGATTAAAGCAATTGGAAATCCATCCATTCGAACAGTAGACGGGAAGGGTTGGTTACTGGAATGACGAATCGCCCAGAGATTGCATGGAAGTGAGATCTGAAGTGTATGATGCAGACCCGGGTTACTGTGCTGTTTTCATAAATTAAATAGAAAATACAAATATACGTTATTTAATGTGTTCCCAAATATTGTTTCTATGTCGAGTGTTTCCTATTCTCAATAACGTAACTATATGCAAAAAGCGATATTCAAATGTTACCTACAATCAGTGACACAGTGACTCTTACGCACGCAGTAGCCAGAGGATACGCGATTTAAGATGCTCTCAGCAGATTATCACAGTTTTCGAATATTTTGACGTGAAAACGTCTTTAAAATCGATGCCGGGTGTGGGGAGGCAATCGCGCCCAAATGAGCGACAGTTTCTGTCGAAGTAATTTCAAACTTCAATAACTCGGCTACAAATAGACGTAGCGCCGCCATCCTAGTCTCGTTTTAAAGAGGAAGGATGATCGTTTGTGCCAGTACCGCTCCGACATTGGTGGCGGCCGGACGTCGCGAACTGCGCACGCGCAAATTGAACCCACGATTTTCGACTTTCCGGATTCGACACGTGTCCATAAACGGGAGCACACAATTCCAAAGAGAATGACACCGAAAACGCCGGGCCCGGATCCAAAACCAACGCGCAGTACTGCCGCGAATATAGGCAACGTAAGCGCGCTCTGACAACTCAGGCGGCATCTGACGAGCCTGGGTCAAGTATGGATGTGGATTTCGTTGCTGATGAGATAGAGAGTGCAATGGAGGTCGACCGAGACCCATCGGACCCACTTGGCATACCCAATATGGCGACGGGGGCCCAAAATTGGACTTGAACCGGGGCCGACAACTACTTTAAAAAACAAAAATTGCCTATCAATTTTTTTTTCTACGTACTCAGAAAAGATTGACCCAAATATTTCTTAAAGCCTCATTTTATTAAAATTTCTTTTAAATTTCCAAAGATCTTGGCAAGAAAGACTACTATGAAATTGAATGCTGCATTGACAAATATTTTTTGGCTTTGGAAATCTGGTTTACATGAGTTATTATATTATGGTTTAATTATTGCAGTGACTTAGGTATATTTTGAAATATCTATATGGAACTGTCATTTAAAATTAATGTGGTCTACATATATATTTAGATATTTTATTTAGGAACACGATTACGTCAATGGCTGCCTGGAAGCAGCTGAAGTGACCTAATTTTAACTTAGGCATAAATGGAAAGATAATATTAAAATGTATCTTAAAGATACACACTGTGAGAGTGTTGGCTGGGTTAAAGTAATTCAGAATAACGTCCAAAAGAATGGTTTAATGAAGACGTTTTTGACCAACTCAGCGGTTATTTCTCAATAAATACTTCGCTACATTTACTTAATTATTTAACGGCTACTAATTGAAATTTATGTTGAGGTATCATATGAAAACTATGCCTAAATCTAATTTTGGCATCAGAATGTTTTGTGTTAAACGTCTGCCCATGGTAGGATTCTCGCCTCTGAATTGCATAAGTCAGACAGTCGTAATAAAGCAACTAGAATTTTTAATGTAAACAAGGTCAGACGTGCTTCGAATAAAGAAGAGAAGTATGTACATACGCGGAATGTATAATTATTTGAAACTGAAAAATGCTTCAGAATGCCAGTAAGAGCTTTCGCTAATTGCATTGTAGACAAACTACTGCTATTATTACAGCTTGAAATAAACCGTGCAACTCGGAGATACTGTAAACTAACGGACTCTAGACGACACGGTTAATCATGATTCGACAAGACATAAACTACTGGAGTGTACATAAAAAACACTAACTTCTTTAGAGAATTCTGTATCACGGTTGACAGCAGAAATATTCATATTAAAGTAAAATTAAAGATGCCTGATTTGAAGATTTCACCGCGGTTTCAATATGATGATGTACCGTAGGTTAGCAGACCTAAAGTTTAAAGAACACGTCCTATAACACAGGTTATGTGACGTTACTTTGAAGTTTAGCATGATAATTAACATCATTACAGAAGATATTTGTGAAGACGTCAAATGGATTGCAGTGGCACAGAATTCTGTCCAACAGAGGAATTTTGTAAGTACAATGATGAACTTTTATCTTCATATAGCAGTGGGTTCATTGAACATTCTAATAGCGCTACACGTTTCGGTGAAGGCTGTCTACAGTAGAGTTAATTATAATAATCTCAGTTTTAGTTACTTATTGTATTTCGTTCCATCAACAGCCCAGTAGCCAACTACAGATACGGCACAAATAATAAATTAAATATAAAGCCAAAATAACAACAGGAACACGTAATAAATATTAAATAATTATCTACAAAAATGCAAACTAGTAAATAAATTCTACAAAAGAAATTACTTTAAAGCAAGCGTAAGCAAAACCTAATATTTACTAAATATGCCAACGTCTTAGTCTTTGGACACAGTATTTGAGGCTGATGCACGTTTAATGGATGGCCAATTTTTACGTGAAGCACCAACAACAAACAAACAAAAATCTCTAAAATTAAGACAAGGAATGCGAATTCCAGCAATTACGATGTAGGAAGAGCAGAATTAATATCCATTGTTAACATTAACAAGAAAATGTGCACTTAAGTGGCGTCTCCCTCATAAGCTATGAAAGGTTTTGTATTCTAAGGCATTATCGCAACTTAATCGGAGGACAGAAACGATTATAACATAGGTTATAAATTTCCACTGAACGCTCTGGTATCTGTAACAATAAAGTATTTAAAGATAAGAGAACTTCAGGTTCCGTAACAGACGATGAGCTTCTTGAACAGCTACGCGACTATAAGCTTCTCAAGAATATCTTTGCTCCCTGCAGTATGTTGTTCATAACAATATATTATTTTTAAAAATGAGTATTGTTATTTTCATATTCGCAGGCATATTTTTGTCATTCAATAGGAACAAGAGTCGAATATAATCAACAAACGACAGATGATATTTTTGTATGGATTAAAGGAAAATATTAATATTATGAGACGTACACACCCGTGCCTTTTCTTTAAAACAAGTTGGCAGAAATGTTGCGTTATATTTCCGTTATACATTGTGTATACGGTTATAAAAAGTGGTATAATGGGCTGGCGTGTTGTGGAAATAGCCGCCAGGTTTAGTTCGTTAGCACAGAAATTACAAGCTATATTTGGCTTGTGCATCCTTCTCACAAACACAACGGCTCGACGCCTACACACTCATGCCTTTGTATGAAGCTTCGAGAGATCCACGTTTTGCTTGGTAAAGCTCTGATCTCTGCTTTGAATGCAGATGGAAATGAGAAATCTGTAAATTCAGAAACTACTGCATTTGAATACATATATTATCTAAAACCTTTTAGAACGGTAAATATAATTTATTGGATTTCAAATGCCGTCTCCAATAGTACAAATAATTTTTACACATCTAATGACTGAAATCCTTCTTTATTATAAACTTCTAAATTAAATACTATCTAAATCTAAATACGCCCTTAATTTTGATTTGTATTGTTTATAAGTAAGCTATGATATATTTTTCTTATGAAACGCTGTGTCGATGCATGACAGATATTTTTATATCAGTTTACATATGAAACATTACTCAGATAAGAACGCAAATTTAAAGTAGTTGTTGAAAAATAATAATTGAAAACTAAGAAAATTGCAAAACTCAATTGTTGCTAGGCAATTAAATGATGCTGATTACGAAAGTTTGGACATATAGCTCGAATTTGAAACATAATTTCATTTAAATACCTCTTATATAACTACCATTACAGATTACAGGAGGTGAGAGGATTATATACCAGGATCTGTAGACACAAATTTGATTTATCTACCTCATAAAGTGTCTTATACGACTGTGTTTGTTAATAATGTTGGTCTTAAGTTGCATACAGTCACTCAATCTGTCAGAGATGAAGTGAGGGAGTAATTGCGCCAGTCGGCGATTCGGTTGGTCAGTAAATCCATGCCACGTGGACAAATGTGAAGAGCTATTAAAAAGAATCTGATTGTGCCTGTCGGAGATAAATGTATTTTTCGATAACTATTCATTTCATATTGATAACGCGTTTTATAAGCCTGGTCATCAATTAAAATAAATCATATGAACACATTTGGTTCAGATACTTTTATTTTGGTTTGCTGCAGCGTTGCTTTAATCTACGAGCGACGTATAACCACAGTTTTTTCAGTTTTGTGATGCGTACATTTAGTTACTTCAACTGACACTATATTTTCATGAATAGCCATCACTCTTACACCCTACAGCAAGTCCTCACACCTTCCTGGTATTGCAAGCCACCAGTTTCGAATATATTTCCATATTAACATTCTGCACACTCATGTTGTCATCCATTCGAGGTCCTTCCCAGTCCATTGCTAACTCTTATTTTACACTGTCTTAACATGGTCCTACATTCCTCGAAATTTTATCACATGATCACCCAAATACTAAACCAACGGCGAGTTGATCCTCTATCAAGAAAATATATTATTTATTTACTTACCGTTAATGAAACCACACTGCCATTATCTCATACTACATAAATCGGTCATAGGTGTCAAACAATCTTTTGTCTCACAATTTATTTTATTTTTAAACGAACTTAACTAAGATAAATTAAGTTCAACTGATTCGTTCGTAAGCAGAACTACATGAGTAAACATTTTTAGAGAATTTAGCTACTGTAACTATGGCAACCAGCACGGATGAAACGACATTAGTCCTAGACAAATATTCTTTTAATGGAAGTTCATTCATTAGGTTTTGACTATTTAAAAACTAATTAAACTCACAGATACTTAAATAGATAACCCCAGAAATGATAAAGATATATAACCGACGTTTTCTCATGGCAGCGTCAACTTAAACACATTTTGTCACATTTATTATTATTTCTTTTCAAATTAATATTTTAGAAAATATATACAATTCGTTTAATACTATATTGACATGAGGAATGGCGAATAGACAGAGATGACCATGACTGCATATAGAGCAATTTTAATGACAGTAGTTTTTAGTTAATCAGAAGAATATTCCTTAACATGACAAAATTAATATTGAGGAGATGGGTTTGCCACACCCCCATTAAGTAGGTCTTATATACAGTTAACAGCGGGCTTTAAAGGCCTAATTAAACAATGATAATATGAATATGGAATATGAAGCTCATAGGAAAACAAAATATGAATACACAAATTTTCGTCTAAACTCTGCAGCACCAGTGATTGATTTGGAGACTTAGTAGCAGATAACTGGTTAATAATAAGATGCAGTATTCAATGAAATACTATGCGAAGATGAACTGAAATGGTTCAGAAAATATTCCAGCGTCTGATTTCTGTAAAGAATACGATGAATCATTTCACAAAAGCACGGCACATTCTGGACAAAGGAGTAACAATAAATTGAGCAGAAACCTGAACCATAATGCTAGTTAATAAAACGAATAATGACAAAGATAAATTGAAACACTTTATGCTAATTTAATCAATAGAGTTTAACTGATCTAACAGCTACTGAAATTAACTTACTTACGCAACTTGCTTTTAATTAAATTGTTTGTAATCTACTATTGAATTTATAACGTACCACTTACTTAACAGTGAACATCATGTCCGTAATTCAGACTCATTCATTTCCCTTTAAAACACAATCTCATTACGAAATTGAGTGTCAGTGTTTCGTGCTCTGTACTAAGGCTCAAATAAACACTTCTTTACTACAACCGTAATGGCGACGACAGTTTAATTTCAAGCTGCTTTCTAGAGTAGGATGGTTAGTTTTATACTTACTCGTCTTTTGGATCGGTTTCTCCATGCTTTTAGTGACACTATGGCAAGTCCTTATATTATTTATTTTCGAATGAGGTACAGCGACTACACGCGATGGTTTTGGAAGGAAGTTGGAGTAGCCTAATTACTTGTAACCCCAGAATTTTCTTCCTGCAACAAAAATACCGGTGTTATTTTTGGATGTCAGGGTTCTATGGATAATTAGAAACTAAGTAAAAGCAAACCTTTCTTAGTCTTCCGTCCACACACACTCTGGGTACATACTTGGCGTGTGGCATTGTTAAGCCGGTCAAATGTTGTACAGATATAAATATTCTCGCTCATATTTCAGAAGTGAAACGTGGGTTATGAGAAAATTCTTAGGGCATCACTGGGCTTTAGGAGACAGGCTGCAAGACTACAAACAGAGATATCCTAAAATTGTCACTGAAGCTGCAACCAACACGTATGAAGAATAAAGGAAGGCATTGCCCCTAAAGCTATTTCCAGACTTAGAAGAGATAAAACGATCTAAGAACAAAAGAAAATACCAATTAGGATTCTCTTGATCGCCCTCTGAAGCACAACAAATTACACAGAAATAAGAATTCAAAATGTGATAATGCGGAAAGTGAACCTTTCAAATACAAACCCTCCTTTGTGGAAAGTCCGAAATTTTGTGCAAGTTATCTGTATTAATGTTAACTGATGGATGGTTTTCTGCCCGCTTCTAGAATTTCCCGCCGCAAGGACCTATCGAGGTTAAGAGCGCCAATGAAGCCTCAGATTAGTGTTGTCAATGTAATCAATGGTATATTGGATGGAACCTATGAGAGGAATTCAGTTTCACATCGTGGGGAGGGGTGATCGAACACTAAACAGCGCTTTCGGCATTAAGTTCGAAAGGCAGGAGTGATTTGGCATCCAAGGTATGCACACCGTAAGACCTGAAGTAAAGCCACTAAATTAATCAGGATTTTATATCCCAAAGTCTTGAAATATATAAAGTTGAACCTGATGATAGACGTAGGTAAGATTTGAAACCGGCTCCCATGACAAACGCCTCTTAGCTAACTCCATGGAACTTGATAGTCGCTGGGATGATCAAGTAATTTACTGCTTCTTACAGATCACAATACTGCATTATCGTACTGACAAGAGCTAGCCAGTGAACCTCATCCTGAGCCAGTTGAATCCAATACATTATATATTTAGCTTCCCAAATGTGCCTGTGTCTCCCAAGTGTTATTCTCGTTTCAGGGTTTGTAACTGAGAAACTTTGTGTGTATTTATATTTTCCGTATAAAGGGTACATGTCCCACCTGTTACAACATTCTTAAGTTTACCAGTGTGCCGCCACTAAGTTTCACGTACGCAGTGAATTTTTATACGAAACTTAATATTCGCATGATACAATTCGACAAAGGCAGGATCTTATCTTTCGTAATTAGAATTCTTAATACACACATAGAGCCAAGGTGGTCTAGCGGTTAGAACGCTGGCCTTGTAATCCTGGGGTCTCGGGTTCGATTCCCGGCGGTGCCCGAATTTATAACTTGTGTTGGGCAAGGCCGTGGTCTAGGCAACACGGAGTTTTCCTCCGTGGCATCCCAACAATTACTCCATTCACACACAGAAGAAGGCAATGGCAAACCACTTCTGGATCATCTGCCAAGAACGTATATGAACAGGTCCCAGTCCGAGAAAAGGATGGAAGGATCCTGTTCATATGGACCTGTCGTCAGACAGAACACTAAATAAAAACACTGGTTCATCATCGATAGTTATATTCGATATATTATGTTATATTTTCAAGAGCCTCATTTTTATAAGCCAAATATTTGTATGTAGATACATAGTTATGGCCACGTATAGTTATGTACCTCCTTATTAAGTAGAAATTTTGTAGTGTGCCATTATGAGTCATTGATAAATTAGGGTGTACCGCGGTAGGAAAAAGTTGCCGAACACTGTTTTAGGTAGATATTATTTAGAGGCCAAAGGATTGAGGCAGAATATTCATCCGAAACCAGTATTTACCTACAAGCACACACGATGTCAGTATCCAGAACACCAACATGAAAACTCTAATAATATTTAACGAAGAGATGATTTATGAAGATTCTTACTGTGCAATTATTTCCCCCTCTCCCTGTCACGTCTTCTGTCACAGGTTCAAAAGGTTCAAATTATTTCTAGAGTTTAATGCTTCATTCTGATCATACAAGTTATGTATTCCACGGCCAGGATTACTTTTTAATATTTGCACTTGATCACTTTACTGACTTAACTCTCGAAGTTTCCGACACGTAGAGTCTACGCAGAATGCTTAATACAGTAACAACGAAGTCCTGATAACTAAAATACAGACAAAATTTTTTTTCTCAGATAAGACCTTCTTTTTATCCATTCTTCATCTCGTGCTTAGCCGCTATATGGAATCAAGGCGTGAGAAACTAAATTCGATTTCCTGTTGGCAGAATTCCAGGCGCCAGAGTTCGAACACAGAATGTTAATCACGTGATGCTTACGTATGCAACGACATCACCTGAGGACGGGTTTCCAGCGCGGTAAATTAATGTATCTTTTCAACACGACTGTGGTACTAGTTGAATGACCGTGCCCGAAAAAGATGAATGGTAAAGCTAATATTTTTCTTTGGATTGTCTTATAAAGAAAGATTAAGTGGATGGGACATAGGTCTCACCTGGTGGAAACACGCGTATATAAAATTCGGTTGGAATGATTTATGATGAAATGCAACTTCGTAGGTCTGGGGCAGAGGAGATTGGAAAATAAATTGATTATAAAGTTATGAACCGGACTGATGTGTGCGAAGGCTGGAAAGCATTGGGGCTCTTCTGTGGTGACGCCATGACACTTCAACCTTACAATTGGAGATTCGTAATTAACAATGTCTTTGAGAAATAGATTGCTACAGATATTTATCTTAATGGAAATGACCTATCTTGAACATTTAAGCACTATTTGCATTTTAAATTCTCTTCCGAACCAACAGTTTCACTACAGTAATAATGACGTGTTCAGACACTGTAAACTGTCTTAACAGTGAGGACAAAATGGTTTTCTCACCCTCCCTGTACCATCCACTTTTCACACACTCAGTATCCGACTGGATACACAGTTAAAAACACCACGCCACAGAAACGGAGTGGAGTCTTACAAGGGCAGATCCACGCTCTGGCTTATTTACTCCTCCGAATGAGACTCCGGTACTCACTGGACAGGAGTTTCGGTAACTCCTTAGCCGATCGGGGCACAACGGAGGCAAAGAGAAAATCCTTACAACATTGTCCTTAATTTAAATTTAGTATTGTAGTAGAAATCAAATTACGTCATTGAACTAAATTACTATTTAACAAGTGGTGATCGCGGAGAGCTGCCGGTCTCCAGTTCTTGTTAGAGTTATAATAGGATGCATACAGGCCTTTATACATATATATATATATATATATATATATATATATATATATATATATATATATATATATATGTATATATAACATGACCGGGAAATACTGTTGTATAACTAAAGACTGTTTATAACAAATTCTTCTCGGGCTAGAATGTTTACTTTCCGCCTAGGGGCTACATAGTATGTGGTGAATACCATTTATTTCTCTCTGTATAGCCTCTCTGCAAGAATGTCAGATACTTTTACCTTTCCTTCTGTTAAGTACATAATAATTGTTTGATACTAATGCCTCCATAATTTTAATTGCCATTATTGCATGCCGTGCAATGAGAGACAAGAGAAATAATAATTTATTAAAAATCTAACAAAAGAAAGATATTAATAAGAATGAACTAGGAAATATGAACAATATTATAATCGATGTTGATATTACGGATTGCAACGCCGTGAAGACTTGTAGATAGACACTAATGTTTTGGAGGAATATACTGTCTCCATCTTCAAGTCCGAGAATTTTAAATTTGAATAAAAATTAATTAACGGGGCAGTCGACCTTACCTCCCTGTCTGCTCAAATTGCCACTGTGACAAAGCCAAACCTCGGCAGATTTTTGTATGTGTCTACATTACCAAAGAAAACTCACAACATCTAGAGTAGTGCGGTACTGGTATATCTTAAAACCTAACCTAACAACACATTTTATGGAGATGGTTTAAGTATATCAGGGGATACGTAACAGATATAAGAAAATAATAAACACAATGCAAGTATTTTAAATAAATTCTATCACATTTTCTGTTCTCATATTTCAGTGTTCCAAACTCTTTTCAAGAAAACTGAAGCTTCTTTCTGTCACCTGTTTTATTTGAGCTGAATATTAGAAACAAGTGGACACTTCCACGTGCTCTGTGGCTTGGGGGGGGGGGGGGCCTGCCCTGAGTGTATACACGCAGTTAATGGACACACACGTCTTAATCGGTTCTGTCATTATCACCACTTTTCCTAACTAACTGATTCCATGCAGCAGAGACATTTTTGAGCTAGTCTTACACCTCGTAAAATTTCTTGCATTTCTTATAGGTTAACATATTATGTAAGAACCATTCTATAGGAAATGTCTTTGTTGATGTCTCTTTTCTGGGTTGTTGCGCAGTGTAGTCATCGTAAAGATAATGGAGGTGTAGCAAGGACCTCTGAAACGTCGATAAACCTCAAATCCTACAAATGTTCTTATTTCCCTCTTTTGTAACAATTAACTGCACTTTTAGATATAAGATATTATAAAACGTTACCATCAAAGTACAGATATTTTGGAAGTTCACAGAAACATGCAGCTCCTATCGCAGGAAGCGGAGACATGCTGTAGTTCTTCAGCGACAATAAGGCTGAACGTGTTAAGTCGATGATGGGAAGTCACTATAGACGACAGAGCTTGCAGGGTAAACTAACACGTATAGAAAATAATAATGTTTCGTAAAAAAAAGCAAAATTGTCTTAGGAGGCCTCTAGTTTTTCGTTTGAACTTTATGTGATAGCTCGAGATTTTTCCCAAATTAGTTCCAAATATCTGTAACAATCTAACTAATCGACTGACCAACACAAGATGCAAAATCAATCTTGAAGGGATAATAGTCACTTATATGGCTAAAAATTCCTGACTTTCCTGTATACAGACAAAAACATGTAAATTATAACTTTTTATTTGTCCAACAATTCGGCGTATGTGGAATCATTCTGATAATAACCTTATACAGAATATGTACAACTTTTTATTTGTTCAACAATTCGGCGTATGTGGAATCATCCTGATAATAACCTTATACAGAATATGTACAATGCATAACGCTTGTCTGTTCTTCTATCCACAGTAGACCTATTATTAAATTTGCAGAACCAATTTCAGAGGTGGGGACCAGCCCTGTTTCTACAGTAATTTCATTTTGTAAGTTGTCTCACCTTGTTTCTCTCTGACCCCACTTCCAATTTTCTTCCACACCGCTCAATATTACCCAAAAGCATTTTTCTGCCGGGCTTCAATAATACCCAATGCGATGAGAAATCACGACCAGACTATATTCCAGCCAGCGAAAGAATTTCGTCCCTTTCAGAAGCAGGATAAGAAAGTGGGGGAGATAGAAAAGAGAAAAAGATATAGGTTTAAGAGGGAAGAAAATGGAAGACATAAAACTCGAAAAAATTGATGAGAAATCAGCAGAAAAAGATAGGACACAAATGAAATTATTATCCTTAACCTGCAGTTTTCCGAAACTCAAATATCACGTGAATGGACTTACTCGTAGAGTTATGTATGATCCGATAGAAGAGTATTATGCTCCAACTTTATTCAATAATTGAATTTATAAAACTTTTGTTCTTAGTGTTTAATTAACTAGTTATCACTTTAATGCATGCTAAAGATGATATAAATCACATCCGATATACGAAATATATTTTCACTATAACGTAGGTAATGCTCATTTCTACCAAATATCTCTCCTACTCTTGCACAAAACCTCCAGTTTCGATTTCGAAGAGGCTGTCAACGTCACCTTCTTCACCAAGTAAGTAATTAATTGGCTCCATGGTACAGGGAATTTATTCAACTGCTGATAGTTTTTTAGCGGGTCAAAATAACTGTTCTTGTGAAATTCAAAGGATTAATTCCGTGTTAATAAGAAATCTTAAGTCGATAAAATCATGAACTAATGATCAGCAACCTTCCACACGCAAATGGTCTCTTCCTCTTGGGTTTTTCAAAGAAACGTTTTATTCAGTTCTTGATTCAGCTCAAATACGTAACATGTAACTGCCATCAAATACATTTGAAGTCAAGCACAGTAACAATGCTGAGTAACAAGTGCAATTATGAAGTTATTTTGTTGTGAGATTCTCTCTTCCATTTTGTGACTTGACAACATTTCTCTCTAAAGAAGCATTGGGGACAGAGCGAGGTATCGTGGAAATGATTGCTTAAAACCCTTTATTCGTTTCTTGAATTCTAAATTCCTGATTTACTAAGATCATTACTGTCTGTTCTTCTGCTTCTGGCCACGAAGTTAGACTAACAAATTATCTGATTTTAATCTCATATCCATTATTTTTTGGCTTAAATTATATCCTGAAGCAATTTCTTGTTATGCCCAGAATAATGATTTTAGTGTAGTACCTGCTGTTTTTTAGCGCAACGTAAATCGAATTTCAAGTACAAGTAACTGAATATGGTCTTTTTAAACGCGAAGATTGAAGTCCTTTTGCACTTATCTAAGTCCAACACTATAAAATCTGTGAAAAAACACACATTTAACGAAACTCTGTATCCCTTTTGGAAGGGAATATCAGGATTTGAAAGTTAGTAAACTTTTAAGAAAATTAGAAAAAAGAAAGTTATAATTAACACTCGATTTGACAACGATTGATAGAAATATAACCACTTTATCATTAACTGCTTGAGATGACACATGTACGAATATAAGGCTGTTGTTAATAAATTTCCTCTCAGATAAAAGACGCGTTTATATAATGTGTTTTGTTTCTGAAGGTGCTTAGAATATGAATTATAAACATCGTTTTACTACTATATGAATCTATGGCCAGTTATCTTCAGTCGGTCACAACATGTTGGTGTTCGTCCTGTATAAAATAACGTAATTTTAAAAATGTTAAATTTTCTGACATTGGGACAAATTTCACTAAACAAGACGCGAGTATTGATACTGACTCAAATTCCATTAACAATGTAGGCTGTTAAATTTATTGTACCTAACTGAATTTAGGGGTAACATTAACTGTGGATTTACAACGACGAAGTGTCATTATTCTATGGTAGCACATTCTAGAGGACATTTTGTTTCAATAACTGAATGTACAAACAGACATCCCCTTAGAGAAGTGATTGATTAAATTATTCTTGCGTTCCTCAACATTTCTTAATCTTTTTGAACGAAAATTCTGTATGCGTTTTTATAAGCCCTCATGCCTTATATGTATGCTATTCAATTTTTCTCCTTCATTCGATTATTATAGTTAAGAGTACAACTTATGAAGCTCCTTATTACGTAATTTTCTCCAGAGTAGAGGAAAGGACTACATAATGAAGAGCTTTAAACATTTTCCATAAATATTCTAGATTTTTCAAGTAAACGGTAAAATACTTATTTTCTTGAATGTCGTTCTGAGTGAATACTAAACACCCTACTTAAAAATGATATTATTTAATAAAGCAAAGAATAATATTTGGCCAAGCACAGGCGGAAACTGAGTTCAAGATATTAAAAGTTATAGCAACAGTGATTTTGTGTGTAAATAGGAACACTGAACTTCAACAGAAAGACAAAACAACATTGAAGCAACAGAGAGCGGTGGACGGATACCGAATTGATCGTCATCATTTATTTATTTATTTCCCTCAAAACAGGGAGAATTTCTCTAATTACAGGAAGCTAACACAATTCAGCATTTCTAAAGGTGTATAATTTCTAAACGTAACCATGACGGAACATTAATTTAATATGCTACTAGCAGTGTAACATGCACAGATGGCTTTAGCAATACCCTACCCAATGATTCAGAGAACCATACAAAATGGCGTACATTTACTTGACTTTCGAGCAACACAAATACATTTTAAAATGGTACTGGATATTTGAGAATGTATTTTAAATATATGTTAACATTATGAGACTGGCGTGTTCAGGCAATAATATAGGAAACATCGATCATCAACGAGTGGGGAATATTCTGCTATGGTTTTGCAGCAATTCACACAATCGCCAAAGAAATCTGTAAGTCGCTAGGGAGAATGGAATTCGGATCGCAGAGCTGAGTTTTGTGAACGAGGTGGCCGAACATCCTCAGATTTCCTGACGAGGCAACATTCAAGCTAAAGGTCACAGTGAACCGACAACTGCAAATACTAACATTCTGACAATCCGAACATTCATGTTGACAAGTTAATGAACTTACCAGGATTTACGATCCCGTGTGATGTGTCATTCAACTGTACCTTGAGACAGAATTTCTTTAAATAGGCATTTACTATTTTGAAGTAACTCATCAAGCTAGTTCTCGCAAGAAGAAAATGACATTTACTTCCAACAAGACGGGGCACCCCCACACTATAATCACGATGTCAAGGCCTATTTTACACATAATATAAAGAAATAATAATAATTCAATTCAATTATTTATTAATAATGTGCTTTATTTAAAGTTAGAGGGCCAATTGCAGATAGCACAAAGAAACACAACAAAAGAACAACAATAAAGTTGTCAATTACATGACTTCAGCGAAAGTTAATGACAAAGCCAACTAGTGAGCGGTAAAGAAAGAGACTACTTAAACTTTGTTTGCAGAAATACGAGCTGCTTATTGAATTGTATCAGTACCCTAGCAAAAATAAGGTAATTAATTTATAAAAAGATAATTGAACACGCAAAACTGGAACAAACAAGATACTAGATTATGACAGTACATAACTTGGATGATAGCAGCAGGCCTATAATTCTAATTACACAAGTCAACGTTAGAAGAAGGACGCAAAAATAATATAAATTTATATAGAATGCAATTAATAACTAATAAACGGAAAGAATAATAGTTAAGGTGATTCGTGGCAAACCTCCCCCCATAGGTTTCGCCACAGTTTACAGTAATATTGCTCCAGCAACAGCAGCAGGGTTGCAAGCCTGGGCTTTGTGAAAGGGGCCAAGGCGAAACGTTGCTTCCGATGGAATAGATGTGGTCAGCGTTTAGACGCTAGGCCAAACGCAAGTATTATTAATTAATTAAAGGAAAATAATAACAGAGACGGGTACACGAAAATAGGCACAAGAGTCAAACTTTGTCTTTAACGTGGTGCAGACAAGCGAAACAGCATCAATTATTATTTCAAAGAGTTTTCCATGTCAGAGGCTCTAACCCTGTGGGAAAATATAAAGATAAATAGTACCCTGGTTCATATCTTTCTAGTACCAATAAGGACGGAGGGTGAATTCCTCACCCCAATCATGTTGCTGTTGTGGGTCTTGGCAGGAATTGTTTGCAGGCAAGGAAATTCCTTCACAATCACAATCAAAAACAGTTGCGAAACCATTGTGCGCAGCGATATTTGTTGTCTTGAATACAGACTGCGTAGACCATGGATCTTCAGCATCAATTTCTCGTGTCAACTAAGAAGACACAACACTTCTGATATCCGCGTTGTTTGTGGAAGTGCTGTTCCAATTTAAAGGTGTTTGTGACGGACAACCTTCCTGCAACTGCGTCAGGTACGTACGGGATGTTTGAGCGGTGGACGTACCCTGACAAAGGCCAGAGGTTATTCGAAATGTGACAGCGCTGACTGCTCTTGCTAACAAGAAGAATAATGAATGGTTTGTCCGTTTCTCGTCAAATTAACTATTCGCCTAGGTTGGGATAGAGCCCAGTAAATGAAGTCTGTGAAGAAGTGGAGACGATTTAGTTTGTTTCATTTCCTTCGTCCCTCCCTCCCTCCCGGTCTCTCTTACTTCCATCCCTTTTTCTTCGTTCCAAACTTTCCACATCGCCTCTCTTCAAACCTCTTTCAATCGCTCATTCTTTCCTTCATCTTCTTTATTTTTCATTCTTCTTCTCCTCCACTTTTCGATTTCGTATTTTTTTGGTTTTATTTTTCTTTGTATTATCTATATTTTTGTTTCCTTTTGTATTTTGTCTCCTTTCTCCTTGTATATTTTGTCCCGAATCTTCAGCAGTATTCCTTCTTGGGCAATTCCACAGAGCAAAACACAAACAAAACTTCAAGAACAGGATACAATAAATATATATTTTAACAGAAAATTCCCCGTTTCTGCTCTACAGATTGTCCCTTAATTTGAAGAAAATATGCAGTGATTTTTACTATATATTTTAGAAATGGAGAAATTTTCATATTCGCTATGGCTGTAAGCAGTATATATAATTATATTATATATTTCTTATATAATTGTATTATTATTATTACACCTCATTTCTATTCCACACTATAATGACACTTGATATAGAATCACTTTTCGTGCTCCAGTACATCATAAGGCCCTCAATTAAAACTTAGATACTTAATGACATCTATCATCCTCGGCATTAAAAGACGCCGTCTCCAAAATTCTGTTGCAATTAGGTGTGCTTTATGTATAGTACGAAGTGTTGATTTATACACTTCACTAATATTAATTATATTAGTTATAAAAAGTGTTATTATGTATTTAACTCATAGGTTTGACGTGTAAAGATCAATCTCTAAGCTAGTCGGGTCTTAGGCAGAGACATGCAGCTGCAAACCTTAATCAAGTGTTTCTTTCTTTGATAAATATTACTCAACGTAACAGCTGTTGTCACAACACTCCTACACCCCAAAATCCGTTATCGCTCTGAGCCTCGTCGGGTTATTCCTGTTTTATTTAGGGGGGGTACAACGCTTTATGCTACAAGAAAACGGAAGGATTTCACCCACTTTCCCGCGCAGCTCCAAGTCAATAGTAGAACGTTGCTAGCTTTGCTACGGTGCGAATTCTGAGCCGTCTTCACTTGCCTGGACTCCACTGCTCGCGTTGCAAGCGTGTGAGATCTCTCTGTGACCTTGACGCATGCAACTAGGTGACTGCTACACAGATGGAGGAGTGTTGTGTCATAGTAACTGATTATTATTTAAAGTCTGTCAAAACAATCGGCATTTAGGGCTAGAATCAAATTTGATTTTTCCCAAATAATTACCGGGGACGCTGACAACTGAAATGCTACGTTCAGTGTCACGGTCTTAACACTGAAAGATACGTGTAGTGCTGATTTCAAAGTCACTGAATTTGCGAGGGTGAGGGGAGGATCATATTTAGTGCCGCCCAGACCACAGTGCGGTTGCGCGCGGTGGTGGGTGGACACAATGGGTCACGGAGCGTCTGAAGCTACTTTTCAGTCGCTCGTAAACTGTTGATTCTAGCGGTCGCGATTCTTGAAGTGCGCCCCATTCAACTGCTATCGTGTGACTCAAATTGTAGTATTTTAACTGTTTCCAACATCGGGTCTGTGTCACCTCACTACGTAGTGACTAACAAGTGTGATGCGTTTTCTGTCAGATATGTCCAGACAGACAAATTCCATGCTTCTTATTATCAAATGATACGTATGATCGAACTTGAAACATTGCCAAAATTCTTTCGTAATTACAAGATTTGTACATCAGACTACAGTGCTACATTCAGTATATTTACGAACTTGTCTACGAGCGCCAAACATGAGCACGGCACTAACCGAAAACATTCTCTACATAACAAGAATCAAAGAAATGTGTAACAACTAAAATTCAAACGCCTAAGTTTTGATTGAAGTATCTAATACGTCTGCAAAGATCCATTTCAAAGGATATTAACATGGTACAGTCAGTCGTAATAACAGCAAGTCCCATTAGGTGTCTAGCCAAATAATCTACCGGCCCAGTGCTCAATTTGTATATAGTTTTCTGAATAAAGAAACTTCAGTGACAGTGTCAGGTTTGAATTATGTCGGTATTTAATGTACTAGCTCGTAGCACTGGGACAGAAATATTTTATGCAAGATCTATGGCAGCCACTTAATAATAAAATTAATTTTATTAGTAATTTTGCTAAAGTGAGAAAAATAAAATAATTGTAAGCTTAGATTTCTGAACTGAAGGCATTCTTTAAAATACTTACAATTTTAATTTGAAAGTTTCCTCTGTCACACATAACAGGAAGCTGGTATTAATTCATCAACTCCGAGTTTCATAAAACATGTAATCCAAATTAATTTCTGTGAGTGAAAATTTCCTCTGTCACACATAACAGGAAACTGGTATTAATTCATCCACTCCGAGTTTCATAAGACATGTAATCCAAATTAATTTCTGTGAGTGTCCAACAAAGTTACGTACAAACTTGAGTGCTTATATTTGAAATGTTGGCATAGAACTTGGAAAAACAGAAAGTTTTAATAGCTTTCTGCTATAAGCCAATTTTTATGAGCTATTGTCTTGCGGGGTGTTGTAACAAACATCCTAGCAATGAAGAGTGTGTTATAATAAGCCAAGGACGAACTTTACATCAGGCCTAGTCTGAATACAGCAACGTTTTTCTCAGGGTTATCTGTGATCATAGTGTAGTTGACGTCGGTTGTGTTAACTGTGTTGATCATCCTTATCAGCAAAAAACCTTGTCAAAAATATATTACAGATCTGTTTACATTTTATCTGTTTTAATTTAACAGACACTGAGAAAAATTTATTAACCTAGGACAGCCATCACCAGCAAATAACACAATAAACATAAATTTAATTCTGAGATGGGTCTTAATTGGTGTACAAAGTGTGAAAAAATTTGTTTCTGAGAAAATGTGAAGACCTGTGTATTATTCATAAACGTATGATCATGCCAAAACCAACAAAAAGGGACATAATGTGATATTTATTCAAAAATGTAGTAAGAAATCTTGTTTTCACATTAATGTGAAACAATTTAAATGGATGTGGTTTTTGTGGCTAAATAACTATATTATTAACTGTCAAAAAACAGATTCAAATACCGAAGTGAAGAAGACTGACCCTACATATGAATCAAGCAACAGTCCATTTTATTGGTGGCCAATTTGTTACGATGTCCTATTGTTACACAGTACTGATCTCCACGAACAACTCAAATTTTATTGCCTACACCTGATGAGAAATTCAGATTTTGAATCTACGGAAATCTACAATAAGTAATGGCTATTTGATTATCGTAATGACGAGAAATTTCGATATGCGAATAATGTATCTTCTTTTGTTATTTATTATAACATTTATGCACTACAAAATTACAGATATATTTTTAAACAGGCCTAATTAAAAAGTAGATTTAATTTCAAGAAAGTTTTTTTAAACATAATACTAGTGCGTCTACTTTGACTCATCGGAGATGATAAGAATACCAACCACCCGGGCGTCTTTGTTTGTACGACAGTGTTTCTTGTGTACTCAACAGGTGGTCCCGCCTCGCAAATGGAAGACTGAAGCGCGTATTTCTTGTAAACAGCTCAGGGATATTTTAACGAATAAGTGTTAAAACACGTCAGATATCCACATTTTCTTTCAACCGATCTTGCACTTGTTTCAAAATCATAAATCGACTCTGTTAATTTATCTGCTTCATTCAACAAAAATGTAGTTATTTTCAGAAGAAATTTGAAAAATTACAATCGCTGTGAAATTGTGTTTGTGGGGGCAGAGGTGTACACAGTGAAAATAAACAGCACACGCAAACAGTAATTCACATGACGTGAATTTACAGCATGATGGCGAGTTTAAATTTGAAAAAATCATTAGTGTCGTGCTAAAATACAAGTGATATATATATATATTATGCATCTGTTTCATACATTAACATATACGTGTTCTAAGGAAAATGTACGGAGAAGTAACTCTTTTGTTTCCAAAATATCCTGCTCACTTCGTTTAATTTTTGGCTACTGTTCACAATGTAATTTAATTTCTTTATTTAGACTAACGTTAAATCAATAAGATTGATAATTTAAATTTAATTAAACTTAATAACTGCATTTATAAGTACAGGATCCTCGTAATCCAAATAAGAACAGAAATATGTGCCGATAACTGCGTAAAAAAATCTGTTTATTTTAATCGCTAGGATCTGCCCTTTAAGAGGTGTCTTGAAGAGCTTCAGTGATTGATTGCGTTTCTGTTTAATCAAAAGTGTGCGAATGAATTGGAGAGTCTGTTGAACACCGTACGGAGATGTGATAAACCTTCAGTGTCAGTGTTGAGTGTGATTTATGGATCCCGTCCGGTAAATTTTGATTATCTAAAAATAAACAAAAATGCCGAAGACTGATTCAAGCGCGAGATGAACCAGCTTATGTGCACAAAAATACATGAAAAATCTTCAAGGAACGAACATGAGGCCTAATGTCTTGAGTAAAGCTAAAAAATAATTAAAAATAACGAATATTTTCCATGTGAGAAATTCTTGTGTTCTGCTTTGCCTCTTGCAGAAGGCTATCAAGATTATTCCAGGTAATAGTAATAATTAAAATGTCTGAAATAGCCTCCATGGCCATAAACCAGTCACTGTTAATAGTAATAATTAAAATGTCTGAAACAGCCTCCATGGCCATAAACCAGTCACTGTATTTTATGGTATCCACCGTGGAGACCAACTGCTCCGATTTCTTCGACAGCAATTGCCGCTCTAGCAAAAATGACACCGTGGAACACTACGACATTATCCACGACCACGCGGTCCAGGCATTGTTCTGCATCCTATACACCACAATCTTCGTTCTGGGTGTGTTCGGAAACGTGCTGGTGTGTTACGTGGTTGGCCGTAACCGCGCTATGCAGACAGTGACTAACTTCTTCATCACGAACTTGGCTCTCTCAGATATCCTGCTGTGCACCCTGGCCGTTCCATTCACACCACTATACACCTTCCTGGGTCAGTGGATATTCGGCAGGGTACTCTGCCGCCTAGTTTCATGCGCTCAAGGTATCAGCGTGTACATATCGACACTTACACTCACGTCAATAGCCATAGATCGCTTCTTCGTGATAATCTACCCATTTCAACAGCGCATGCAGCTCATCACATGCATCATAATTATCTTTAGCATTTGGATGTTCTCTTTGATAGTCACTCTTCCGTATGGAATATACATCAGACATAGATTCTTGGACGGTCGGTATTACTGCGAGGAATTTTGGCCGTCAGAGGACTTCCGGCAGCTGTACGGTGCCCTAACCACTTCCATGCAGTTCGTACTTCCTTTCATAATCATAGCTTTCTGCTATATTAAAGTTTCCCTAAAATTAAACGACCGTGCCAGGGCTAAGCCGGGTTCCAAAAACTCCAGAAAGGAAGAACTTGACAGGGAGAGAAAACGCCGTACAAATCGCATGCTTATCGCCATGGTAACGATTTTTGGCGTTTCTTGGCTTCCACTGAACCTCGTTAATCTCCTCAATGACCTATACATTCCAATCGGTTCGTGGAAATACTACAACCTGTGCTTCTTCATGGTGCATGCCATAGCGATGAGTTCCACATGTTACAACCCCTTTCTTTACGCATGGCTCAACGAAAACTTCAGGAAGGAATTCAAGCAGGTTCTGCCTTGCTTCGTACCATCAGGTAGTCGGTCGTCGGCTTCTGGAGCTATGGGAAGAACCGGAGGATGGCGGTCAGAAAGAACATGCAATGGAAATGAAACAATGCAAGAGACTCTGTTACCCACGTCCGTCATTCATAGGGCAGGTTCGGTAAGAATACAGATGGCGACTGACGCTCCGACTCCTGGCAAGGACACAGACGAACATGTATTGCCGGTACAGAACAAAGTGTCGGAAAGTGATTGGCGATGCAAAGTTGACCACGTGGATGTGGAGACAGTCCTGGTCCCCGCGGCAACATACTCTACAGGAGACGACTCGGTGCATCTGCAACTCACGATTGCAGGCGACAACAGCTCAATGTCATCCCCGAAGGCAGCGAATTCGTTGAAGACGGAGATTAAGGACACCGCTCAACTGGCCGGCATTCTGAGGGAGACTCTGTAATCCTCTGCACAGGTAAGTTGTCTCACGTCCCGGCAATGTTTTTGTTGATATCGTCATTCATATGTATGTTTATTCATTACAGTTACACACAGAATTCATGTTTACATAACAATGCACAACTGCCTGAGGGATTGCGGGAATTTATTTAAGTGCAGTCATCAGGCAATTTGTTGTTTTATGTCAGTAGCCTGTTAATTGTTTTCATATTTTTAATGTATGGACAGCGGTTGGAATCGAATTCGGGTCTGTTAAGCTTATCTTTTATTACAGACTACATCCACCATAATCACGATTACAGAAATAATCACTGTCAAAGATTTACAGGCATATTTACGGTTGGCAAATCAATCACTGCCATAAAGCTTTACGGAGAAAGTCCGGAGCAGTGAATGACCTTATGTTATACAGTTTGTCCCACTTAACGTGAAACCCACCAAGACATGCAGCCGTAGCAGCAGCGAGCGAAGTTCCGGGAAATGTATTAGTCGCAAGGCGGAACACAGCCGTCACATGCTGATAGCTGGGTTCCGAGTTACGCAGGACTCTTTATCCAGTTCATCGAAAAGTTTTGATATGTTACAGATATCGCAGCAATATCCTTACTGTCAAGTATGGTCCCTGTACCGATGCTTATTAATTAAAGACTTCTATGCCTGTTATTCTCAAAACCAACTTGCAATAATTCTGTCCGTTAACGATATGCCTGATTTAATAAGAAGTTACAACTGATTACTTTTTCGTAGAAACTAGACGGTCAGGTAAGAAGCCTGTTATTTTCTAAACGTATCAATGTGCTGCGCGCCTGATTTAATAAGAAGTTGCAACTGATTACTTTTTCGTAGAAACGAGACGGTCAGGTAAGAAGCCTGCTATTTTCTAAACGTATCAATGTGCTGCGAATAATGTATAAGAAATGTTTTAGCAATGAACATAAAAATTACAAATCAACACGAATGCATGTTTTGTACTAGTAGGCAAATACCTCACCAATACGTAACGTTGCAACGTTTGTAGTTTTCAGAGAAAAATACATTTAAGTTTGTCGGTTTTATCTTGAGATAGAAATTATGCTATCAGTAGTCAATTATTTATTAGTTTAAACAATTAAACAAGAAGCCGAATCGATGTACGATATTTATTATTCTGTATTGTACAGAAACTAACCTTAACAAAAGTACTATTATATTATGGTACAAAGTTGCTGGGCACTGCATTGAGTGGCAAAGGGAAAGGAAAACAAAGACACATGCACAGAAATCATATCGCATGCATGTCGTTATAAAGTAATAAACACATGAACAAAATTCTCATATCTCCAGTTTGCGTATGTTTTTGAGAATAATTACATCAAAGTATTTAGATTGTGCTGGAAATGTAGGTGAAATAAGCATGAAATGCTTACAGAATTTTCCTTGGGAGAACTTTTGAAGAATAGACACTGAAAAGACCAACAGGCAACTGCGAGGATAATATTAAATGGTTTCTGGTATGATTCATTGAGTATGTGAAGTTGATTAAATTGAGGATAGTAGAGTGGGCTTTGAGTTCCGAGTTTCATTACAAAAGTTAGCGAGGAAAATTTAAAAAAAAATTATTTACAGAAAACGTGACTTACCAGAGTTCGAAAAATTAAATAATTGTTTGTTACAAAGAGAATTGACGTAGAAATTCCGAGATGCCAACTAGGCCTACATTTCTGCGAATGTACAGGTGTTAATGTTTAAATGAAGAAATGTTCTGTCATCGTCAACAAGTACTGTATAAAATTAGCAGTTGTTAAAGATTATATTTTCCAACTTGCTAGTAGGTCGGATTTTTCTCGATACCGTAGCTCTGGCTTCAAATCTATTCTTCTGGCTAGCGTACTGTAGACCAACAGACAGCTGACAGCCATCATCTTAAGAGGCGTTTCGAAATAGAAACGGAAATAAACAATGTGGTGAATTGGGAACTGGCGGATATGATGCGACCGGATTTTTGGCGCCAACTCTCGCATCTGTCACTAGAGAGCATAACGTGTTTTGAATGTTTTCACAGATGTGTTTTAAACAAACAAGACAGAGACATCAGCACTTGCGTTTTCTTCTGAACTTAACATTTCACTCATTTCGAAGAAAAATATCTGTTTACAAATAACTGAAGCGCTTTGACATTTAGAGTACATGATATTAATGCAAATCATAAGCCACATGTACGTTGAAAAATATTATGAAAGCTGTATTACATAAAAATATAACTATATCCACTTTACAGCATCACATTTGACTATTTACAAACAAGTGATTTCTGTTTCGTTCGATCGCACAAAAAACATATCTATATGATTTAAGACGACAGTGTATTGAAAGAAAATAAGTATAAAATTAATCTATATGGAATATTAGGTAAATATAATCTTCCTTAAGGCGGTATATAATACTGAGTGATGAGTTTCAGACATCTGGAAGTGAATTAAGAAGTGTCACAGGTAAACGGATTCTTCAGAATTGCTCATATACGCCCTTATGTTACACATGTGGTTTAAGGCTAATAACTTGAACTACTTTAATGCATATAAATAAAATATAATATGAATGTTATACGTAATTATTATCCCAAATTCATAAATCCTTCGCAATTATTTCTAGGGCACAAAACGTAAATTAGGCTAACATTAACTGACTGATTAAGCCTTCATGGATTTAGTCAATAAATTTCCCGCCTTTTACGGAAACCGAAGGTTCACCACCATGTTGACCATAGATTGTTATTGCCCGTGTCCTGAGCAAGGTGAGCAGTTCTTTAATATTACTCTGAATATCGTATTGCTACACCATCTACTTGTAGATATTATAAATGGTCCCTTGGCTTTAAATTTTCCAACCAAAATTTCGCAAGAATTTCCCATTTCTCCAATGCGTGCTTCAAGCCCCATTCGTCTCATCGTCCTTAATTTAGTCACCCTAATAATGGTTCATGAATATAAATTGATAAACTCCCCATATTTAATTTTTCCACCCCCTGTTAAAACCTAAACCGAGATCGTAATGACCAAATATTTTAAACGTTATCTCAAACATCAAGTTTCACTCACACTCATTCAAAGTAACAGGAAAGATTAAGCTTGTAGTTTTACATATTTTATGCTCTTTAATCTTTGCGTTTATAGATAGAACAGTAAGAAGTCGAAGGATTTTAAGTGAATACTCTTTAATCTTTGCTTTTATAGATAGAACGGTAAGAAGTCGAAGGATTTTAAGTGAATGTTGGCATGGATTTCCGGAATATAAATTGCTCTGAATTTCTTGGCATATAAGATTATTCCACTGCACCTTATATTACCATCGTCACAATAGTACTAATCTAAAGTGGTAATAGACTCTTTTACATGTAGTTATACTGCAGCAGACACCAAATGCTTCAGTATGTTTACTGACATCACTCGTAATGTTTGAAAAACACGTATCAAAGTCTAGCTATCTATAGCTACAGAACTAACAAACAGTCTAACTAAATGTTATGGAATGTTCCTTCACCTGTGGATTGTAATTTAGCTGTATACAAGGAACCCGAACGTCCATTGCCTTTTCACAAAAGCATAATATTGGATCATATCCTGAATTACGTCATTCCAGCTTAAAACGTTAATGACTATTCTAAATCCATGTTCATGAAAATTCGGATTACCTGCATGTATTTACTCCTCTTGTGTGCTACATAACTGGCCAATCTGAATGTTTTTAGTTTAATAAGCAGATATAAATTTGGCGACAAGTATAAACGTAAAGATCCATAAGGTTCATGCAGTTTTATTCGTTATTATATTCTTTTCTCGTTCTTGGGTCTGAAACGCTTCCTAATACGCCCTCGACCTCTGTCGTTTCCACAAACTGACATACAAGTTACTAAATTAGAAGAAATATTTTAAATTATAGTTATAATTTACATTTTTTAGGCTTACAGTATATCTGAAAAATAGTAAATTAAGAATTTAATGATAGTATACATTTCCCTAATATAATGACACGGAAACAGTGTCTAATGCGAAGTGATGAGATTTTCGGACGCCATTCACAATGTACTACTAACATCCTAAAATATATGCAGAACAAGTGAGCCCTGTTCAGTTCCGTAGAAAAATTGTGTGAGAAACTTCCTTTTAAGAAGATCGGTCTATATACGGCTTACACAAATATCAGTAGTAGCCTTCAAGTTTAAACTGTTTAAAGATGCATTAAAAACAAAAATAAATTTAATTCCACGAATTATTTACAGAAATCGTATACAATTATTATGTAATGGTAAGGTCGGCTACGTTTGTCTACAATCTCTGAAACTAATGAACGAATTTCAGCGAAATTTAGTACAGGAGGTCTGGACTAAAACTTGTTACTTAATGTATTTTCGGTTAGAATCATTATAATAAAACCAGTTATTTATGTGAGGCTTAAAACGGCTTATTGTCCTGAAATTTAGTACTTACATGACATGAAATACAGATATTACCAAGAACGGTTAGTTTTACAACAACTATTTTCTGCAATGTTGACTATTTTACAAAATACAGGGAGAAATAATTTTTGAATCTCTTCAGCGAGTGTTTATAGTGATTAGCTTCCCAACAAAAGTTCTGTGGCCAATCTGAAATAAATAAACATCAACGCCAGTTTCAGAGAAATGTAACGCCTGATGGTTTGACTAGCCCGAGCCAAACCGGCGCAATAAACCGGAGCTATGGACGCCAGCGATTAGCTAGTGTCGGCAGAGCAGCTGTCTGCACACACCCGCAATGGTGAGCCCAGGTCCAAGCACCAGCAGTCTGGATGGACCTTAAGGACAGAAAACTGAGCACGCTGGCTTTCCTGATCTGCGTAGTAATTCTTATACACGGAGTTTTACCTTAGGACTATGAGTTTTGAGGTTCTCACGGCTTAGAAAATATCGATGCTAGTCTTCCGGGTTGTGGCTTCGTGTAGTCTGGTAGAAATTTACCGATGTTTCAGAGTAGTTGCTCCGCCCTGATGATGGTGGCAACAAGTACCTCTTAAGCGTCGATAAAATTCTATCAGACTCTAAGACGCTACAAAACCAGAAGACAGCCATCTTATTCAACAAACTGTCTAACAAACGGTTCGATTCCATGCAGCATAGTCCTTGAGAAGCAGACAATAACTTAACTAGTCCAGAAACGCCTTTTATGTTACCTGAAGCTTCATTACTATTTCCACAAATTCGCCACCTGTCCCTACCCTGAGTCATATCGAACATATCTACGCCCTCTCACCCTGTAGCCTATTTTTAAGATACGTTTTAATATTTTACTAATATCTACGCCTAGGTATTTGGAAGAAAGACGATATGCTAAAATATTCAATTATTTCTGCAATGAAACTTGTCTACGCTTGAAACGAGCACCTAGCTTTCTTCAACTAAACATTCAGAGATCTAGAGGATAAAATGCTCCAAGGAAAATAAAACATTACGAGAAGTAATGGTCCCACGGAGTAGGAACATTTTGCTTCTACCTAAAGACAAAGAAAAAACATTGAAACGTCGCATGTCTTACAATATTTTTACTAAGGAATTTTGTATGAGTGTCATGTTTCGCTTACCGTGGTACATTTGGTTTGACTAGCCTAAAATACAAGGAGGTGATCTTTGCGGCTTCTAAGTACTTTGTTATAAAATATCTTTCATTGGACACTTACTTAATCATTCCTACGTCCAAACATTTTCCTTTGCACTTGAGTTTCAAAACACTTGTAATTTATGTTTATTTACCGTCATAATATAAATTAATTTTTACAACCATACAAAATAAATAGCTACAAGATTTATGAATTTTAGTCCCATGACGTTTCGAATGGTAAACTAAATTCCACTTACACTTCCTTAAGTAACTACACAAGTACTGTTCTAGACATTTTCTGAGATTTAACTTATGTATCAAATATATATTGTCACGAAATTTAAGTGAACCATAACTAACTAGATGGACGGAACAGAGCTTATATTATAAACCTATTTGTCGTTCAGCTATTCTAGAAATGTATTGCCTATCATGAAACCAGAATGTTCATAAGGTATTAATAAAAGCTTGTCAATTATCTCTCTACTGATTTAAATAAATCTACACTCATTCTAAGATCCACTTTAATATTATCCTTCAATCTGCACCTAGCTCTCTGAAGTCTACTGTTCCCTTCAGGTTATCCGGCTAACATACACCTGCTTTGCTAGTTTATCCTGTGCATGCTAAGTGTATCACCTATCTCAATGTTTTTAATTTAATCCTCCTAATGTAATTTTCTCCAGAATTTTTTTATTTCATTTAGATGCAAATGTTTTCCTCAGACCTAAGTTTTTTATTACCCTTAACCTATATGGGATTTGAGATATTCACAACGGGAAGACAAGACTATGAACTTCAGAAATGGAACACCGTGTGGTCACGCATGTGGTTACCAACGTTTCCAAAGAATCGACAGCGCCAATTTTCAGAACAGAAACCCCGAAGGTATACGTAATAGTTTCCTACATGAAAACAGTTTCTAAAAACAAGATATTCACAGTCCAAACTATCAATTATTCTTATCTTGATGTGAGACCACGTTTCACACCCACACAAAACAACAGGTTACATTAGACATGTGAAGATTTTAATCTTCGCGGTTTTAGCCAGCAGACGGGAAGACAGTTCTGAACTGAGTGGTAGCAAATTAAATTTAGTGATTACAAGTGAATTACAAATCACGGGATTTTTATAAGTTTGCAGTTGGTACTATACCAGTAGTACCGTCATCATCCCCGCTGGTACTCATCCATCTTAAAAGCCATGGCCATAAACCGAAATCCATAAAAGCATGAATTCGTAACAATGTAGGCCAATAAATGTCACTCATTACCAGCAGCGATAACCATTAAGATGATTTCATGGCCTGAGCATTAAAAACACAAATCTGATACGAATATGAATTACTAATATGCCACTAAGATAGAAGATCCTCGTGCCAGTTTTATGCGCAGAAATTTTATTTCACAAGTACTGACATATGTATGACGGCCATATGTTTTAACGTCAGTTTTATGATAACTTTGCGAGGATCAGACGAGATTTTACTGCATTTGCTGGCCTCATAGCGTAGACGAAAACTACCGAAGACGGAAATTTCTGTCTACAGGCCTGTATAGAACACTTTAAAAGTTGAAGGTGTGACATTTGACTTAGAATGTTAAATTATTGCAATTTTTAGGTGTATGTGGAGGCAGCATATCTACTTTAGACACTGGTCATATGGTAGAATGGCCATTACGATAAATGTTAATTACTGTACAAAACTAATACCAAGAAGTGACAGTATGCACTTTAGAACCAAGCAACATATTTCACAGTCGACAGGCGACTGAATATGCAACAATCTAATACAAGATTAAATTAATAATGAAACTTGACATGAAGACAGGTCACTATTATGTTGTGTTTAGTTGTTTCACACAGTTATGTGGTACATTACGTCATTCATTATTTCAAAAACAACTTAATATTATATTAATTCGATGCATCAAATTTTCTGGGTTTTAAAGTGGTTTTTACGTTTAGATAAAAGTGGTAGCAGCAGTAGATATCAATTGATGTAAATTGCTATAGGCCTGGTAATTGCTGTAAAATAATGTTACAAACAATCTTGCGGAAGAAACGAATAACCACAACAAAGTAATCCTAAATCACAGAAGACATCTATCACATAAACTTAGCTAATGTGCTAAAAATATGAACACTGGCTCTAAAAGAATTTTAATAAAGGTACAAAGAATGTGATATTTCATATACATTCCATAGACTTGAACCACAAATACTGAGTACAGCTGGCATGTCTGTATCTTCTTATATATAAAATTTATTAAATTGTGTGTGTATGTTTACTTATAGCTCGAGGATGGATCTACAAATATGCATCAAAATTTGCATGCTTATTTCACAAGACCAGGAAGAGGCCGCAGAAATGTTCAAAGCCCAAAAAATTTAATGAATTCGAGTCCAGGTGAGGGAGATCCCTGTAGTTCGGAAAATAAGCACGATGGAAGAAGGGCGCCAAAGGCGAAAGCTGTTTGTGTCAAAATGAGATTACAAGAACGAAGATTACAGACCTAAAATCTGTCCTGATTTCGAGCCTCGGTGAAATGTTGGGTGTAGGGATAATTGTTTTCTATGATGTTCAACGACACGTAACAGTTTATCTGAAAGATGGAACACTACAGGACAATAGAAACTGATAATTTGTCGAATTCCCCCGCAGTAACACTACGCTGGTAGTTACCGATAAAAGGATCCAAATTTGGGTAATGTGCTGATTCTTATATCTATGAAGTTTGGTTACTATGGAAAAGAGCTGTCATGACATCAGAGTCAAACCATTCCGCCGATGTTTTGCAGTGTCTTACAGAATTGTAACCTCGTCTACACCTCGTATTGTTTTCATAAATATGACCAAACAAACGACATTATTAAATGAAAATAAATTAGGTTAACTTAATAGGTGATCTTCGGTTAGCATAAAAATGGGTGAATTAAACTTCGTATAGTACAACATATTTGGCTAGCATGAATTCCGTAAGATACCATCTACGGTTATTTATTTCATCTGATTAAAGTGTTATTTTGACCTCTGACTATTAGCTTGGCTGGAATGAAATTTTCGACTTACAGAATTTAGAGTGATTTTTTTTAGAGAAGAAGTTTATAGAACTGTAATTTGGATTGTGAACCCAAGAATAACTTTAATTGTAAGAAAGTGAACGAAAATGATCATTTATCACTGTACTAAATACATGTTTAGCAAAGAAATTTTCACTTACTATTTCTCTAAAGCAGGAGAAACAGACGACATACGAAGTTCGTGAGATCTCCATGTTGATCTTCAAATGCTACAGTAAGCAAATGGTTCATGAAGATCTATCATGGCAGAAAGTTTGAGAACCCATGTGAGCCTATTGCTGCTTCCACATCTGAAGGTTCCGTGTTTGTATTATTAATATACCATGACTTCAAGAAAGAGCAAGTTTGGGAGACCACAAGTAGCTTGATGTTCACACCAACATGAGAATCGTTTGTAAACCACGAGCTAATATTTCAGGATAGCATAAGAAATCAGAAAATTAAAAATGATCACTTCCAAGTTCTGAAAACTGCTGTCATATTAACGACCAGATGACCGAATGTGATTGAGAAAACATTTTGATCTAAAAGAGATGGCTCGAAAAGACGCTGAAGAAAACTTCTTTATGAAGAGCTTCATCGTTTCTGCCCTTCGCCAAATATCATTATAACTATGAAGCCAAGGAGGATGAGATAGGCAGGGCATGGAACACGCAACAACATTTTGGTGGTGAAACCTGAAGACACAGACGTAGATGTGAAGCCAATATAAGGACAAATCTTAGGGAAGTTGCCTGGGAAGATGTGGACTAGACTGTTCTGGTTTACGGTAGGGACCGGTGACTGGATGTTGCGAATACGACAATGAATCTTAGGGTTCTAGACAAGTAAGGAGTAGGGGAAATTTCTTGACTAAATATGCGACTATCAGGCACTTAATAAGGATTATTTTCTAGAGAGTAATTAACAGTAAAAAAATTTCAGATTTTAAGAATGAGTTACACATTCCACACATACACGACAACGAAAATATCAGAAGAAGACAGAGCATAACGTTTCGTTCTGTAATAGTTAATTCACAGGTAGAGATGTATGAATTTAAATATATAGAATTATTTTACCAGTAACATTATTCTAAATGAAGACTTGGTCTCTCGCTCTGGCAGAACAATATCGAGAAACAGCATTGTAGAACTAAAGCATATGAAGTGTGGTAGACACAATAATTTCTTCCCGAAACGCCTTGTATTTTTTCGCTTGCACAGTATGAAGCAATTATATTCATAGCAAAAACAATTGTTTATTAATTTTAACATAAAAGTAACAAGAAGATAACATAGAGCCCAGGTAATGACCAAGCTTTTGCGACTCGAATTAACTTCTGGAACAGAATTTTGTATTTATTAGGATGATATATGAAAATAACAAAGATAAACATTATTATAATCCACATGACTTTGGTAATCTGTATGCAGCAGAACATCTTAAGTGAAACCGGCTGGTATAGAGCTTAATTTTATTGCTGGCATTAAGGACGGTTTGTAGCGATGGGAAGGGTGGATAATAATCCAAATACATCTTCTTCAAGTCAACACCGAGCCGGTAAGAGCTTCAAATACACAGCGCAGCGCAACTTAGCTTTCTGGCTTTTTTCAGACTATTCCATAGAGACAGCGTTTGCTAACTTTGCTGAGAGTGTCTGCGATTTATTAAACTACGATAAGGGTAACCCAACCAACTTTATAATTAAAATCTAGATGAAGGGGTTGTGCTTCTCACAAACACGTCTTTAGTTTTTATCCTACATGGCCAGATTAGTTCTGGGGTCCATCCACCGGCCTGTAGTAACGATACGATTTAAAACACTGGAACCTATTATAAAGCAAGGATTATTTTATGCTGCTCTATATCCCGTATTTTTAAAATATCCTTTTGCCCTGGTTATGAATTTAAATGAAGCATCAGGTCTAAATTGGGAAACTTGAATACATATTCCTAACATAAATCAATGGAGAGTAAGCCATAAAATTTTCTCAAGTCTTCAAACTTACTTTAAGTTTAATATGTGACTTTTATAGAACTTAATTTAGGACGACTGGTAAACAGTATTAGTTTCGGTAGCTGCTTATAAATATAGATAAAATCCAGCTCATAATTTATACATTATTTACATTTTTACTTTCTTTTGAAGATGGCTGTCTTCTGAGTTGTTACGCTCTGTAATCTGGTGGAAATTTACTGATGTGTCGGAAGTCGCCCTGATGATGGAGGTAGCAAGGAACTCTGAAACGTCGGTAAACTTCTACCAGATTACAAGGCGCAACAACCCAGAAGAAGCCATCTTTAAACTCAGTCGTGAAAATCTGATATCCTATAATTCTTTCTCTTGTTAATTACATTTCTTTCATTGCCACTGCCACTGTTTCTACCTCAATTAAACTGGCAATATAACTGAGATTACTTTTCTTGGTACTGGCTGATTTTATAAGAAATGTAATTGTGATACTGTCAGAATTTTTTGGTTAATATTCTACAAAAGTAAACTGCTTTGTGTAATGTCTTGGCCTACGATCCTTGATTAAAATTAGACAGCTGAAAGGTTCGTATTTTATGCTAACATAATTGCGTTCATTCAAGCTGCTATAATTTCCAGAAAGTATGAAAAGTTTGGCACCAGACAAAATCTGTCTCTTCCGCTACCTTTAATCTTACCTGCCCGATAATTACTGTCTGTTGTAATACATAAAGCGACCCGTTTCCACGCCGTCTCGTTGCTACGCAACAGTACACAGCTTAAACTAAAACAATAACATTATGATACAGCCCTCGTCACCATTTGGCGACATGGCGTCAAAAAATAGAAAGACACGCCTGATGTCACATCGTTTTGTGTTTATATCTCTTTTCAATGATAAATAATAATAATTTAGTATTTTTCTGCAGTAAACTAACTTTGTATCATTTAAGAGTTTAAAGCGATTAGTTGTTATTGTTGTAAAGTGACGAAACTTAAGAAAATGGATGTCTTCTGGGAAATTACACTGTGTAGTCCTGCAGAAGCTTATCGACGTTTCAGAGATACTTGCTGTCTCCATCATCAGGGCGATCACTCGTCACTTTTTGCACTTTGTTTACATTATTGTGAAATGCCCATTATTTCTTAGACTACATGTTTCGACTGACAGTTATTACCAGGTCCATAAATTATGCAAAAGTTACTGAACATTTTTGAGTTATAAAGTGTGTTTTTGCGAAAGGCTTAATCCTTTAATGTCCTCAATATATTCTGTTTGCAGCACGGTACGGAAACATTGCCTAAAAAGGAGAGAGTGAAGATTTTTAAATATTTAACAACAGAATATTTTAAGCAAATATTGCAGAAATTTGTATGTGATTTATAGACTTGATGATGTCTGAGTATCAGTCAAAACATGTGGACTAACAAAAATGGAAATTTAAAATTAGTGCGAAAAATGTCAATGTGGAGTAAGTTTCAGATTGTTGACACAGAGAATAGCGTGGTTTTTACTCTGTACGATTGCTCAGTGGGATTTCGCACACCCAAGTCCTGCGATTGGACCTGACAATCTAACCATTCGTCTTCCAGCTGGAAAGACGGCACGAATTGTGCTCGAAGAGGCGTTAAATAAGACTGTTATATAGAAATAAACAAATGTACTTCTTCTTCCATTTCAAACAGGGTAATGTGAAATATATTTGCAGCATTGTCAGACCAAGAAACAATTTAATAATTTTTGTGAAATTTAAAGAACACAGAAGAACAAATAATACATTCGTTACTACGACTAAACATACAAAAATGTTTTAATACTGGTTATGCTATCATCATCGTGTTGTAAAAGGCTTACTGTATTTAGCCTATGGGGGAAGGCATACAAAATCAATGTCAGGATTAAATAAATTATTTATAGAATATATGCCCTGACAAATAATGATAAACAAACATCGCATTCGAACCGTACATAACGCTTGGAGCAAATGGCCCTATATCAGAGCGCCCATAAAGAATCACAAGTTGCCACATGCAGTACCAACTGAGCATCAGATATGGCCGCTCTCTCGTTCTATTTTTATTTTCGTATGTTGCCATTAAGTCCAGCAGTTATAACCTGAAATAAACTGGATTTACAGGCAATGGATTTACCAGCGATGCTTGACCGGTTTAAAAATACGTCCCTTCCCTCTGTCTACTAATTGTGTAATGTTCCTTTCATTGCTTACTAAACCCCAACGTTTAATTTGAAAAACACAAATTGCTTGTTTTCCATGAGAATGTGCATTGCCTTCCTATGGCTACCAAAACGCATCTGACTTACAGAAATTGCCAATACCGTGTGTCCAATGAAGTGGGTGGTATGCTACGTTACGAAATTTAGAATTTTTATAGGATTTGAAATTTTAATGGCAGTGAGGTATCGAAATTTAGAATTTTTGTAGGATTTGAAATTTTAATGGCAGTGAGTCTGTAGAAGTTTACCGACGTTTCAGAGGTCCTTGATGCGTCCAACATTAGCGCAATGTCTCCCTAATAATGCAGACAGCTGTTTTGTTTGTTTGTCATTAGTCTTTCGACTGGTTTGATGCGGTCCTCCATTTTCGCCTATCTTGCGCCAATCACTTTAGTTTCACATATTTTTACAGCCCATAACCTCAAAAATCTGCGTCACATATTTCAATCTTTGCCTCCTCCTACAATTTTTCCCTTCAACTGTTCCTGCCATTACCAAATTAACCAATCCTGGGTGCCTAAGAATGTGTCCCACCATCTCATCTCTTCTTCTGGTAAGATTTTTCCATAGACTTCTTCCTTCGCCTATGCTGTCTAAGACCAGCTCAGTACGAAATGGAGACAGCAAAGACCTCAGAAACGTTGGTAAACTTCTATCAGACTACATGGCGCAACAACCCAGAAGACAGCCATCTTCAGAATTCTTGTGTGTACGTAGGCCAATTATTATTAGTCACATGCATTAAACCAGGAAGAGAAATTGAAGGTGTGCCAACCGAACTACTTAGAATATATCTCAAAGAATGCCAACTTCTGCAATTTATCGGGAGCTACTTTGTACCACCCTAAAAGAAGAAGGGACAGAAGTCGACCACCAAAGAGATGGAAGGTTTAATTTGATTACCCGTGAGATTGAAACAGGTCAAAAGGTTGCAGTTGATAGTGATGAGGTGCCATCAAATTTTTAAGAACGTATTTATGAATTACAGATATTACAAAGATGGTTTTCGTATTGCAGGCCTACGTAACTATGTAAAAGTAGATGCTTAATCACGCAACTAAGGGCATGTCAATTAGGCCTAAAATCTGAATGTATGGGAACTTAGGATGACAACTTCTTTGTCGACACTTCAATTCAATTCAATTCAATTCTTTATTATGATGTCTACGTGGAACACATTTCAGGTTAAAATGGAAAATCCTAAATAATACAGGTTAAAAGAATCTACATAGACAAATAAACAGATACCGGAGCCAAAGTTTATTTGGATGATAATCATGGGGTCAAATATGACGACAGTGTACTGGGAAGAGTGCATGTGTCTACGACGTGTGGAAACTAATAAAACAAATCCAATTTAAGACGATTTTCTTCTTGGTCGTTGCGTCTTGTAATCTGGTTGAAGTCTATCGATATTTTAGCGGCGGAGGCAGTAAGCACCTATGGAACTTAGGTCAGCTATTAGACTACACGGAGCAACAACATTGAAGACAGTTCATATTTATACTCGCTGTCGTGAGAACCCGAAATCTCACAAATTCAATTTAAAATTAGCTTAAACCAACACTATATTACCCAAAAGAGCCTAACTTATCTTATTCTATGACCGCAATATGACCTAATCGAAACTCGTGTTATCGCGCGCAGAAGCGAACAAACTTGTTCCGATACAGACAATAAAATCTAGATTTTGTCACGTCCGTTCGAGAATTTGCATGCATATTCAGTGGACTGTCAGGCTTAACCACCTTTTCTTTTGGGGAATCCCTGAGTGCACAACATAATGAAGTTCTTCACAAACATAATATAGGATATTTAATATCGCTTCAGACAGCAACAAATATACGTCGCTTGCGTGCTTTGTGGCTAGCGTTATTAAATTTTTAATACAGTTTACTTCTGTTATCCAAAAACGAGTAAGAATAGACAAAGGCGTGGTGTTGTACGGTATGTCTGTAACTGACACCATTGCCAGTGAAAACGATTGCTTTTTAATCTATGCTGAATTTTTATTACTTTTGATTATTTTTCCTCCAAGCAAGGAACGTAACTCTGGATTAATCAGTTTTCAACTAACCGCTCAGCTTTCCGCTGCTATGTTCGGTTAGTGCGTAAAATTAAAATGGAAGCCCATGCTAGTCTGTCGCCGGCATCAAAGTCGTTTCCGACGTTGACCGCGGGAAATCACAGCAATTTCAGAGGCGCGTGGGTACGCGACGTGCTGAAACCGACTTAATTTAAAGACGTAATTTCGTCAGACTAGATGATGTTCATTTTATACACCGTACTGATGTACGGTAACGTAGGCATGAATTTAAATTGAGAACTTTGCAAACGACGATTCTGCTCTAACATTTTCAAAGATTTCTGAAAAAAGGTCTCAAATTTAAGATAAATTTAAAATTTGTTGTAATAATTCTTGAGTTTTCGGGAATGTTGACTTTTAACCGACACAATACTCGCCTCACTGTACACTGGCAACTGAAATGTTTGCTGAAATGTCTGGAAACACCCAACATTCAACGCGACCTACTACCGAAAGTAGAAGTCACACGAATTTAGGCATTATTTTTGTGACATGCATAACATGATTGCATAATGTTGTGGAGTTCTCTGTACCTCCGTCTGAATGATAGATTGTAAGGTTACACGTTCATTAACTTCAAAGATTATCAGAAAGTTCTTAGGAACAAGGCACTTTCAACTCAGGAGCAAAACAAATTGATCTCGATTAAGAAATAAGAAAGTTACTAACAAAATAAAGTTATTTACAATGATCTGGCTTCAGTTGAACATTTTGAGGCCTAGTACTAACCCCTCCGTAGTGTAAACGGTAACATGGAACACTTCTTTATCAACACTTTTCTGGAATTCTCTATCAGCCTTCTATTTATTATTTTTCAGCCAGTTTATTATATTTCTTATGAAAAATGTATGTAAATCTTCTGTAATATCATCATTCTTCTTTATACTAAAATAGGACTCATAACAGATGACGATGTATATCTTTTGTCTGCCTTTAAATGGAAACGTCATTATCCTAAATGTGGAAAGTTTTAGTATTTTAACATATATAACTTTTATTTGCGTGCTTATTTGTCCTGTCAAATACATTTTAATATTTTGGAAAACTTTTTGTATTCAGAACGTGAATTTCTCTGCAAATAGCCACAAAGTCTTTTTAAGTAAAATTATTTTAAACTTTTTATTTCATATTGAAGAATGAATATTACAAAAGAAACTCTTAATGACTGTTCTTGGGACATAAATATTAGACACAGTCGGGAAATGTTCACTTTCAAAATAATCGCATACTGTCTGGTCTGGGCTTCGAGATGTCCACGCATTTAATAGATATTCAACCAATCCATTTCCCACTGAACGTTTGATTAGGATATTTCCGAAATAATAGGTCATAATTTGAAGCTGTAGCATCCTGCTGCACGACTTAACCTACTATTATTTCAGACCCCATTCACACTTTTGCGGTACAGCCCACATTTACAGAAGGGCTAAGTTCAAGCAAACCACGTGATCGACATTTTCCTAGAACCTTAGCCAACGGACCGAGTAAATGTCCGTCGAAATTGATACCCACATCATGAGATGGAGCAGATGCTACTGAAATTCATAATAGATGTACTGAAATAAATATCCATGGCTCAACTAGAAGAATATGTATCGTCTTGAAAACGCCGTAATGTCTTGATATCAGTCTTGCTTTTATCATAAACATCTGTCACTACGTTTATTGGTATGTCCAGGTGTAAATGGGGTTATCTTTTCATTATCTTTGCAGCTCTACGCCAGGAATATTTCCTCCATTGAGAAGGTCTGTACCCAATGTTTCGCGTGAGGGAGCAAGATTATTAAATTTCCGCAAAGAACATTGTTCTTTTGACTTTGTAACGTCTTCGCTGTCTCCCCTCCTTCAACCGAATCACTGGAAAGAATTCTACATTCTGTCTCTTCATCGCTCTTGGTTTCCACGTAAAATACTGGTCTATAAAATATAAACAATAAAATTAAAAGGGAGCATAGTTTTTTATACTTTTGGGGCTGTACGAAATAATAAAATATTTTTCTCTTGTATTTCGATAGATTATCAGAGAATCAAAAAGTATTTTAAACAAAAATTGTTATTAATAAGATCTTTAATTTGTATTCTAAGTATGTAAAAGTTATCTATAGTGCTTTCAACTTCATGCATTGTAGACGTTATGTTAAAACGAGTGACAACAAAATTAAAATTTTCAGACGAATTAGTGTAGATATTCTCCCGCATCAGACATCGCACAAATTAAATTCAGCCACTTACAATATGAAACCTACGAACGGACAGACACATATCCATTTCTGTTCATTCTGTGCACGAAGTGCAAAGAATGTGCAACAGAAGACAAATGAAGCTGATAAGCGTTCACGAATGTTCACTATAAATTTTGAGCGGATATTTACGTGTTTGAGCGTAACCGACAGTAAAAACCACTCAAAAAAAATACACCAGTTTCACGACATGGGGTATTTTTAACCAGGCTGATAGAACAATGTGATTTTCACAGCCATTTGTTTGCTTGTGTACAACATTAATGTTACAAGTTTTCCAGTTTCAGTCACAAATTCTCCAAAATAAAGAAATAATTAAAAAATACGTTTAAATAATGATAACCATTCATTTATAGACGAGAATAAGTTCTTCCCCATAAACGCCATGCATATTAAATATATTCCATAAAATCTTAAATATTTGAAAATAATTACGCTATAATGCCGATTAAAGTATGTTACTTGATTTAAATGTGTGTGTGTGTCAATTGTAGAAAGTTGTAAGCGTCTGATGTAAAGACAGTTATGGATTATGAACTAGAAGACTATAGAAAGTTATCATGTGTTGTTTTAAGAGATGTCCATATTTTATCTAGGGGAACTAAAGCTACTCACAAACTTTCTCATGTAGGACAGCTAGCCTCATGTTCGAAATTCGAAGCCTGGATCTACCGAGTACGAAGCAGGAGTTCTAGCCACTATACAGTGACATTTGATATCGCTAAACTTAGATTTCTGCAAGTACTAGAATAATTTTGTATTCTCTTATATGTGGTCACCGTTTAAACACGCCACCACTGTTACGTTTGTACATTTTGCTTCGTTGAATACAGGATAGCTTAATCAGTCATTATTTCCTAGTAGCTGGACGACCGGGGTTTTGATTCCATTCGGGTCCAGGGATTCCACCACCACGTACAGGCCTGCTCTGCGGTCTCGTTTCTAGCGAACAGTGGGGGCTCTTCCCCTGGGGCCGCTGAGTAGCGCTGGGACCGGAGAGTTCAACTGACCACAGACGTCTGTCTAGTGTCGGAGTTATGAGCGTGCCCAGCTGTACATCTTAAACATCATATCGCTTAAATAAAATGTTTCTGCCATTCAGCGCAGAACTTTTTCGTATTTCTGTCTCATAGATACTTTACGTATTAATTAAAGCAGTCTTATATAAACGAAAGTAATTTATTTTACCTATTGTTTGGCACGATATGTCGAGTTTATTCTGTCACTAATAGGGAATGATAATTTATAGATAGTAAATATTTGATAAAATGGCGCTGAAGAGAATATTAAAACCTAAGGAAATAACAGTAGAAAGTAATCTTTACAATAAGAAGCCATTCTTCATAAAATATTTAATATTTTCGTAAATATATAAAATATGTTGAGATTAACGAATAGTTAAGATAAATGCATAAAAAAATTTAGGAAAAAATTGCCTGGGAGACTCAAGTGTAGATGGAAAATCAATATTAAAACACATATCAAACTATTGGCCCGAGGGTCTGGTTACATAGATTATGTTCGGGCTGAAGCTGGGTTCAAATATAAACAGTCGAAAGTCGTAAGGAACATTTCGGATATTCTCTTTTTGCAAATGGAAAATTATTCGTATTTGCGCTCATCCTATACATTTAACACAGTCGGACTCCGGAATCAAATCCGAACGACTTAATTTTCTTGGAGATTTTTGTAGTTGCACTCCTCCATCAGTTCGAGATAATTGTTTAAAAAATTGGCAACTGATAGTTTTGTACCGCTCCTCATGCACAAAAATAACCTTAGATGTTCTTAGGTCGTCGTAAAAAAATTCATTTAGAGATTAGTGGCATTTTTTCATTGTACGGTAGTCGGGGCAGATTTGGATATGTCAAGGCTGGAACCGAATGAATTCGGGCTTTATTTGGGTACGGGTAAAATATTTGTTAATAAACTTCGGGCTCGGACCAGTCAGGGAAAAATTCTAAAATTTCGATTCGTGCAGACCTCTACTATGAACACAGAAATGTTCCAAGCTGAATAACAACGAGCATTTCAGGGCCGTCGATGTAACTCCTCACTGGTTATGAAAGATTCTGACTCATGAAGTTAGTTTTATGGACATAAAATACCTCAACCACAACCCATTTATACCTCGGTGTCGCGGCACGAACTCCTCTGCTCTCTGATGACGTATTCATGGCAGTGAGAAAGTTTAAACAGAATCTGCAGACTCCGCGTCAAGTGTGAACTGTATTTCTAGAGCAGTGTCGTCTTTTTTCAGAGGAGTGCTGTTTCCTTTTAGCGGTGTGCTGACTCTTGTTAGAGATGTGCTGTTTCGTATCACTTGTCTTGAAGCTTCGAGTCTCTTCCTCTAAAAAATACGGACAGCGGTTTACGGGAAGCCGGTACTAATGTTACACCACTACAGCCATTACACTCAGACACCACTCTGCACCATAATGTTGAGATTGTTCCGCCAGACATGTTGCAGAATTCCGCTACACGTCCGTTGTACGGCATTTCTGAAAACGTGTGTCAGTCTACAGACCTAGTGTTTTATAAGGTAAAAAACTCGATGTTTTTGCAGTGTCAACAACAGGATAAAATCAAAAGGTGTACGTCCTATCATATGATGAACGGATTACACATATTTCCCTAGATAATTCTTTACAAATGTTATTGTAATTGATACAAAATAAATCTAAACAAAATACTATCGTACGTAGATAATCACACGCAATGCAGAGATAGAATATTTTTCTCTGCATTTCGTTAAATAGCCTATTCACCGTATCGAAGACAACTAGAAACCATCTTACGATACAGGAAACATTTTTATGATTAGCTATTCTGTGAATAATACACAACTCGGCTGTTGACTCATTTAAAGCGTGGGTTATATACAAACGATGCAGATGAAATAATATGTGCTAGACGTAATTTAGTATCGATTCATAATACTAAATTTAATCGAAATCTGTCAAATAGTTTCGGATATGGAAAAAAACCCGGACAGATGAAATTAAGCGGTCTCTTTATTGTACGTTGGTTTATATACATTGTAAGAAGTATGCATAAAATATAAACTTATATTAAAAATTCTTTTTGGTACTAGCAATACTTGCATGCTACGAATAATAGTTACAGCACTATGCATCGGTTTCCAGAGCCTCGTTTATGGTCATGAATCTTACCAAGGAACTGTTATCAGAATCAAACTCGTCAGAAGAATCCAACTAGGAAATGTATGTAAAAATGCCTTGAAAGATCGCCCTGATAATGGAAGCAGCAAGGACCTCTGAAACGTCGGTAAACTTGTACCAAACTGCACGGCACAACAACCCAGAAGGGAGCAATCTTTAGACTCACCGCCGTGATAACCTCAAATCCTTCAAATCATCCCTCCCCTCGTACACACACAAAACACATAAATCGATGCCTCGAGCGGGATTAGAACCCGCGATCTCAGTGCTCGATAGGTCTAAGGACGATAATTTTTATTATTCAACTCATGTTATTCAGGCTATTGAAGCAAAACGTTAAACTAGAGGAAATTTAAATGAAATCACAAGTGAAGATACATATATTTCAATAGGAGGATTATATTAAAATGGATTCTTATAGGAATAGGATATGAATTTATTGGACCGGTTAAACAAAATCAGGGTTGTATCCAACAGAGGACTTTTGTAATACTAGCTAAATTAGTATAAACGTTGCCAAGGCACGATGTATTAAACAGTTAGGTCGTCTTTTACAGATCTTATTTAACAAGCCAAATTCAATTAATAAAGTTGCAGTACCCTAAGTAAAGATGTGTAAATATAATTTAATGTTAAACAAAACAAAAATGGAAATTCATCCTCATTATCTCCCATTCATGTTTATTAATTAGAGCAGAAATTGCATGTGTCGGAACCATGTGACGCTAGGGAAATGAGGTTGTAGTTTGTTCCAGAGAGGACCGTACCAGAGTTGAGGAATGTAAGGAAATGTCTGTCATAGAGTAGTTTGGGCACACCACGTACACACACAGCGTGTCAAATATACAAATTCTATGCTCTGTACAGTTTCGTTTCTGTAGAAATTTGGACGACTGCCTTACTTGGAAGGAAAGACATGAATTAAAAGTGTGTGAAAACAAAGACTTCAGGGAAATATCTGTGCTGAAGTAGAAGACGCATTTTAGATGTTACAAAACGAGAAAATCTGTGTTTTTAAAAGTCACCCATTAAAATAGTGTAAAATATAGGCAGTTATAAGGGACTAAATATGCGACTCTAATGGGGAGACAAGAAGTGCATAGAAAATTTTCGTGTAGAAAACGCTTTGTGTAGCAACTACGAAGACAAGACAATACAGGATGTTGAGAGATAGAGAGATTTCCATAAGACTTCCGTGACCGAATAAACAATTTTGGATCGGTTGGACATGAAGAAGGCACGGAGATGAGAAATAAATGAATATTTTGTCTGGAAAAACAGAAGAGTTGAGGCCACATGGAAGAAACACACGAAGATCTAATATTTTGTCTTAATGAAATACCCTTTTATGGTGTAGAGTTGATTAGTGGGCACAATATATAGTCCAGTGCTGATGTCATGTGAAAAAGACAATGAATTTTCGAGTTCTATACAGAAACGTAATTTCTGGAGAGCGAAATGATTATTAATTTCTCAAAGATCGCGCTCCACAAAGTTACATATTTTTCGAAGTTCAAATGTAAATAAAACAATTCAGGTAACAAGAACTAGTAGATATAATTAAAATATGCGACCTTTTTAATTACAATTTACAAATATCGTGAGAAACTGTTTACGATCTGGTAATTAAGAAATAGACGACAACAAATTTTATGAATTTATAAAATGTGATATCTATAACGAGATTGATTTTAAATTAACGAATTGATTTGTGATAAATTAATAAGAAAATTAATTATAAATGCAAATTTATTAATGACAAAACAGTATCTGGGACTTCTGAGACGGCATATTTCTGTAAATCTTTAGGTATGTATTTAATTCCACCTGCACCGTATATTTAAACATGTAGACATATGGACGGTTCCAGGAAGCAGAGTGCTTCAGCTAGTTGAAATTACAGAATACACAGTTTAGAAGAGATATGAAATTATAAGTTTCCAAACCGCCTCTTAATAATTACACAACTTTAGATTAATCCTGCTGCCGAGCTGCGAGGTTCTTGAATGATCTTCGGTCCAATTAGTCGAACTGCTGTTTGAACTGCGCACTAAATTGCTGCAAAGCATACATGTAATTTCTATGTCGGTAGTCATTTTATTGCAATACGTGTTTGAAAACAGGATGATGAGGAGAATATCGAAGATAAAGAAAGCAACATAAGGGTTGAGAAAGTTGTGTAGTAAGGAGCTTGATAATTGGACCCACCAAGTCTTACCAAATGATCAAGTCGAATACAAGGAGCTGCACTGCAAGAGGGACAAACTTATAAATAGATTTCTCGTAAAACTTGAAGACAAGAGAACATTTAACATGTAGATGGGAGAATAGTATTACGATGAATATTAAAAAAACAGGACGAGCAGTGGAATAAAATAGTTCAGGTTAGGGACCAGTAGTTGGCTCTTGTAAACATGGTAATGAATGAAGATTTCTGTCTTGTGAGTTGTTGCGCCGTGTAGTCTGGTAGATAACACCAACGTTTCAAAGGTCATACTGCCTCCGTCATCAGGGCCCTGATGACGGAGGCAGTATGACCTCTGAAACGTTAGTAAACATCGACCAGACTACACAGCGCAACAACCCAGAAGACAGAAATATTCAGACTCACCGCTGTGAAAACCTCAAATCTTACATGGTAATGAATCTTTGGCTCTTTGAGTCTTTGGAGAAGAATTTCACAATCAGATCATCGAGTAAAATATTCTCAAGAATGATTATTATCCATTTAGTTAAATTGTTTAGTTAATGGTGGTTAATTGATTAGTTCGCTACTTGTTTATACCCCACTTGTTACTTGGTTTACTAGTGACGAAAGTTCTAGAGTTATACTCGTGCTGACAATAAAATGTGTCGTATCGATGTTGGTTTTCTCGGCTGTAACGCCGTGTGGATTTGAAAGTGGATGTGGGTGAAAGCAGTATGTTGATCCGAAACCATCGTATCTGCCTACAAATCCGCATGGCTTTACAACCCAGTACCAACATCGAGAACTGCACAGCCATATAAGAACTTCACATCTCAACATTCCTGCAAATAAAATACACAGACTAAAAATTGGCACGTAAAATATAAAATGTAATTAAATTAAGTAAAAAGTACTGTCACATACTTTGCAGCATTGTATTTTAGAGGCTGAACCAACTTCATAAGTTAAATCTCCCTACAAGGATATCTACAATTCGCCGTGGTTGGTATATCATTTCTCCGACATGTCTGATATGCATGTAGTCTGAACAACGAAGCGTAGGCGTAACGCAGTACTCGTAAAGTTACTTCTCGCACTCTGCAGAAAGGATAATACTTTGTCGAGCTGATTAATGTCACTACCTTAAGATAATAACAACAAAGATTTGTTATGCGGTACCCGGTTTGAATCCTGGCCCAGTTACCGATTAACTTGACAAAGATGTCAAAAGTTTTCTAACATGGCGAATAGTATTATAAAGTACGCTAAGAACAGCTTCTACCTAACCGTATCGACTCAATGTTTCGTATCAATTTCTCACACGATCAAGAATATCCGGGGCAAAATTTGAAAAAAAATACTGAAAATAGTATCGAAGTGACAACCTTGTTTGATACTTGGCAATATCTCCTGACGCCACGCACCAGAGGAGCGGGCGACAGCTTGACTCAGTTGTGAGTTGATCCACAGAACAATCGAGTTTATCTGTCCTTTGTGTTGTGAAATGGATAGGTTAAAGGATCTACATGTTTGGATCAAGTTCTGCCAGAAACTTGATAAGACGGCCACAGGGGATAAATCATGGGTTTATAGCTAAGACCCTGAGGCAAATCCTCGGCCGAAATGATCGAGGCAAATCCGATAAAATACCAAGAAAATGCTGATGGCTTTGTTTGATGCGGAGAATCTGGTTTATTACGATTTCCTCCCCAAAGGCCAAACTATGAATCAGACTGTCTACAGAACCGTTCTGTAAAGCCTTCAAGATGCAGTTCGTCGTAAACACCCTCAAAAATGGTCTTCCGGTATCTGATTTCTGGACCACGACAATGATCCGTGCCACGCGGCCCTGGGTGTCAGGGTATTCTTGTCCAGTATCCCCTTGGTTCCCCACCCACCTTATTAGATTTCGACCCCAGCCACGTCTCTCTCTTCCCCAGACTGAAAAGCACCCTTAAGGGAAAACGATTCAAAGACGTCACGTAGATACAACTAAATACGACACTATAGGTGCGGGTCATTCCAAAAGGACCGCTTGAATCGCTGCATGCAATCTACAATAAATGTTGTCTCGGATTTTTGTGATCTGCCTTCGTATCACTTTACATTACGTAATTTATGCTGTTGAAACAATGTGATTAAATAATATATAAATTATACCCCTGGTCATAGTTATATATTGAGATGGAGGAAAGGCATTATAAGAAATAAGAATGAAAAGACGTATTAAATGAAGTACGCGTTTTATAAAATCATTTTTTGCGATATTTTGTACAACACTGACTATTCACTTATTGCAGATGCGATTTTATTGTCACAAAACTATCACACTACAGATATCAGTTTGCATAGGGCCATTAATTATTTGTTCTTGAATTCCATTAATATCCATAACATTAAAGATAATTCAAGAAAAAGTTTCAGATTTGAATGATGTAGTTAAATTATAAAAATTAAAAAAATATTTGTACCGAAGATTTTAATGATTATTTTAGACTTCATATAAAGTACGGGTTATAACTAAACAATTTATTCAAAAATTAAAAATAATCACGTCAACCAACATTTAATACCATTCACTGTCATTAAATAAACATACAGACCGTCTCAGAACTAGGCATTTATTTTATGTTTTTTGTGCAAAGAAATGTCTAAGTTATAAATAAAAGATACCTGGGCCCATGTCGTGCCAGCGGAAAGCCTCTGAAATTCTGCCAATTATATATCTAACTTAGTAGCGAGCGTAATGTGTTTAAATTCTATAAGTTACTTATTCCGATGGAGCTGTCAAAGGATGTCCGACGTGACGCATCTCTTCCATATGGAAATACGAGGAATTGTGTTGCTTAGTGTGTATTGAACTCAGGCTGTGTTCTCCTCTGCGCAGTGTTGTGCTACGTGTCACAACTCCAAAAAGGATTCCCTTTATATTCATGGATAATGCATATTTATATGGTCTTCCCTCGGCCTCACCATTGAATTAATAAGCAACGCCTGTATTGCAGTTTACTAGAGAGTCATTTAAATGGTAACAAGTTAAAAAACTTGACTTTTTATCAAACTATATTTTCTGGTGCAATTTACGTTCTGGCTGCTGCGAATATGATGCCTGTTTTCTGAGTTCTTGTTTCGTGTAGTTTGGTACGAGTTTATCCGTTTCAGAGATCCTTGCTGTCTCCATCATCAGGGTAGTGATTGCCCAGACTAGGTGGTGCCACAACTCAGAGAAAAGCCAACGTTTATATTTTCTGGTGTTTACTGTGTAATGATCGGCAGCTTGGTTCACATAACTCTACAGGGCATGGACATTCGTGATAGTCGTTCACTTGATAAAGGCATTACCTACCTACAAGTTTATTATAATTTGCACACAGCATCTCGCCATTTGACCGTGTTCACAGCTATAAGAATAAACTGCACGCACTGACACAAAGTATCTTTAAGATTCAATTAAATATTACCTTCTATCTAAGCCTGTTTCTTTCAGGTTTCCTGCTACAATTTTGTACTCATTTATCCCATGCGTTCTACTTGTACTTGATGAAGTGTTCAATGAGTATAAAGGTCCTCAACATATAGTTTTCTCCATTATCTTGCTACTTCCTTCCTCTTATCCCTAAACCATTGTTCTCAAACACTCTCAATCCATTCTTCTCCTAAAACTGCGTCTCTTGTCATAATATTAAAAAGTAGGGCTTGTTTTGCAAAATCATACCGGCCAAGTTAGTACCGGATTAACTCTCCAGACTTGAATGCGGGGGATAAATGGCATGGAGGTAAGGTTAACGCGGTGAAGATGAAACGACGTGGATTGTTAAGTACGGCGCTCCATAGAACTGTATAGATGCCTTCCATGCTCCGGCCGCTGAAAGCAGCTTCCGCTAATCGTGGGTTAGTGGGCTTCATCGTACTCGGATTCGGACTGGTCGTGGTGATTCAGAGAATGTTTCCCATTGCCAGGAATGAAAACCAGGTGATGAAGCTCTTCGCCAATGACGTCAGTGACTGAAGTAATAGGGTTCCGCTCTCGAGAGGTGAGGGGTACGTCCTGTTCTAACAAGGCTTTTCGTTACGTTCCTAAATCTTCCAATGTAAACTACTCTTCAAGTAGTAATAGATCGCTCCGTTTCAAATCTCCACTTACAAAGTACCCAGGATTATATTCCTGTCTATTTTGATTCAGCATAATATTTGCATTTGAAAATCGGTCGTTAAATAACTTGCTGACTAATCTAATTTAAGTTTCCTTGTAATAATTTAAATGCGAAACAAGATACCGGATCAAATAAGATAAGTAAAAATATTCTGCGTACACCAACGGTAAAAAAACATTCCCACTATAAGTCTTGTAGGCGCTTGGGGGGGGGAGTGGAGGTATAGTTCCTCTCTTTCTTGACCTCGGCACTAGATGGAGTGAGTGGTCAGCATCACGCCCCGGCCGGCTTTATCCCCGAGAAAGGACCTCGGTGCTAATTGGTTAGGACGGTCTGGACACAGAGGTTAGAGGAAAAATCCTCTGCCCCTGTTGGGGATCGAACCCCAGTTAGTAATTATATAAATATTAGCAGTGGTTAATATAGCGATTATGTTATCAGTTCTGTATTTTTAATAAGTTTTAATAAATTGCATGTCTATTCATATAAGCAGTAGTATTCCGAAGATAACAATTCTTTCTGTTTGAGTTCATGGCCCATAATGACTATCTTTGAAGAGTGTAACACTTAAAATCTAAATTGAAGCAGATTTAAAATTAGACAGTGTAACAGAGTATTGATCAAATGCACGACAATACAATGCATTAAACTGACTGACTAGTTGAATACGTTCCTGTGTTAGTAATCGAAGGTTCAACACCCCTAACACGAAGGCCCTCTACTGGACATGATCCATCACTCGCTCAGTTTCCCATTTTAGTCGTAAACAATGTGCTCAGCTCACTATATTACAACCTTGATAATACCGGGAGATTTGTGGAAAATCACGAAGTGTGTCATTATATAATACCCTAATATGCTGGCATAGTTTACGTCATTCCTTTTATTATATTTATTTTATTACAATGGACGCGAATAATGTTCAGGACATTATCGTTTTACTCTCTTATAGACACAACATTTCGGAAACTGCTTCTATCTACAAAACGTGTCTGGTAAAACCCAAGACGATAAATAATGTTCGGAATAACATTCATATTTAATATAACGCACGATCCTCAGAAATGTTTAGATTTAATTCGTATTCTTCTCTCTGAGTAAGAGGCTCGCACATCATCTGCCTGTCTCTAATTCACCAGATTTCTGTCCAGTTACACCCACGTACTCAACAGTTCGGCTACTAACGTACCCATGCATCCAGCTACTCATCCACCAGGGCGACCGTCGCCATGATGATGAAGGCAGCAGTTTCCTCTTAAATATTGGCCAATATCTACCAGATTACACAGCCCAACATTCCAGAAGACAGCCATGTTCATTTTCATATTTGTTTCAGCAAATTACGTATCACAGAATTAAACTACCACTTTGTCTAAAGGAGAGTAAGAGGATGCACTTTTAGAAAGTTTACTACTAATGTTATGTCAATAAGAGTATTTTTTCTTGATACCCTGGTAAAGTTTTAAGCTGTGGTTACGGCCCGATAATGCAACGGAAGACTTTCATACATCACGAAAGTATATTATATTGTATTCTTCACATTTTATTATTTACAGCTGATATATTCGACGTTTCTGGAGTTTACTCTATACCAATGTTCAGGACATTACATTTTATTATACTCAGAGTTCATATTGTTGTTTTTTCTTTAAAAATTAGTAGCAACGGATGGGATCGAATCTAGGATCTTTTGATTACTAAGTTTGTACGAAATCATTAGACCATGTAGACGGCCCTGGTACGGTATACATCGTCATTGATTTCAGAACAAACAGATATCAATATAATGACAAAGACCACCTGAAGACATGAGAAGAGCCTTCCTAAAACGTCGTTTAACTAAAATATAGCTTAAACAGTGCACAATGTCAAACATAACATTGATACTATAATAAACACTGTGTCAGAAACCTTTTATCTTCTCTTCCGTAAAGGTGTTCCTACGAAATGCTCCAGCAGGGCCGGTAAGTTGTTTCGATTTCTTGGCTGATTCTTGGAATATTTACGTAGTTTTTGCAACTGCATATGTCGTACAGTGTCAGTGCAGCTGGAAACCTTAAAGTGGAAAGCATGTAGGACAAAGCTCTCTTGGTCTAATTTAAGAAACTATTTCACCGGAAAGGGACTGAGGAAAATCACATAAGTTGTCTTCCGTCCCACGATGGTTCTATTCCCAGAGTCAATTTATACTACACAGTTACAAACTGTCATTGGAGACGAAACGTGACCTTTATTGATGTAAGCGTTTCTCCTCCTTTCAGCAGTTTGCTTGATTGTGTTGAATGGGCCTTCAGCGCTCGCTGAGGTCAAAACCAACAATTCCAGTTACACTCTCATCCTATATTGTCAAATATTGTGCGTGTCCGGTGCCGTGTACAACTATATTCTATGCTACGATCTTACGTTATTGTTCAAGATCCAAGCAGGAAACATTGAAAGGGAAGGAGTTATTATAAATAAAAATGTCATAAATAATCAATAAGTTATTAAAAAGATAACTTACAACGCTTACATCTCTTAAAATGTTACAATCTTTATACAAATTTCGACTATGTTAAGTTGTTCACGTCGTATTATTTATAAAAGAAAGTATGTAACTACGTATTTTAATCAGAACTATCAGAGTGCACGTAAAATTACTGCGGGAAAATTCGACTGACTAACTCAGTAGAAGTGGCAAACTATATCGAAGATCTATTGCCACATGAAAATCCAGGCTATTTCACTAAACGTTATAGACGCAGTAGGAATTCTGAAAACATAAAGATAAGACCGTATGCAGTAGCATGAAGTTCAACTTTAATAGAAATTCGACGATTGGTTAAAAAGATTTTATTGGGCACAGACACGATACGATGGAATCATAAGCCTATATTACCTTATATAACGAAACAGAAGGAAAATGCAGAATACATATTTCATAACTTTAAAGTATTCAATGGACACTTCTACGGTTTTTGTACTGGCATCTGCACCATAATATACGTGTAGAATTTTAATTTTGGTGCATACGCGTCCACAATAAATTACATGATGCTGAAATATAAGTTTATATATACTATAAAAATTTAACGATGCACAAGAAATGAACATACGACATAAAATGTTACTGATTTCATTAAGGTTATAATTTTATATATTGTTAGATAAATGTACTGTATAATAAAACAAAAAGAAAACATTTCGTGTACCAGTAAATAGTCCAAATGCTCTATTGTCTAACTTCGATGAACAGAGAAACTAACACAAAGCAAAAGATTGTTGTAACGTATGAGAGACACAATCTATTGGAGTTCACCGTTCAACTATTTTTATTGTATCCATGGAACCCAGGGCCCTCGATTTTCCCATCAGTGCTTTACAGGAAGTAGTGAAACCGAATGAACGCTTCTCAGGATATGGGATTAGAGTTTTTTTGCGATGGTGAAGGCCTACATTGCAATTTTCTGAGTTAAAATACTGGCAGGTTCTGTATATCATTAGCGACGTTTCGGAGAAACCTTCAATTTTTATTTGATGTTGTTTCGGGCTGTAAAATAGTAAAAATACACAAACTTCGGTGATGTGTTGATTTGAGTCACTTTGTTAATGGCGGTGCACGCGGAAAAAGTTGTTTCGCTCAAAGCAAGGGCGAAAAGAGACAGGAGGTCTTCAACAGGCTAAGAAATGGATTTCGTGTTAAGTAACATGAATCAAGCTTAAGAAATTAAGGCGGCCATCACATACGTGACACTTGACGTAGGAAAACGAGCAGTCGAGTCTCCCACGTTCCAAAGATCGACTTTCACGCAATAATAAATAATCAAACGTTCGACCAGGCCGAGTCCGAATACCAAAATTTTTCAATGTAAGACGCAGATCCAAGTCTCACTGTTACAGCTACTTGACTTTTTATACAGAACAGCGGCAGGTAACTGGAACCTTGGCCATCCTCCAGATGATACATGAATGACGATAATGACATGGAGAAACCGAATGACGTTGAGAAACACCTCTTACAGTGCCACTCTGTCCAGTACAAATCCCATACGGACTGACCTGGGCGCGAACCCGGGTGTCGACAGTAAAACAAAAATATGTACCTCATACGAGGTTTACGGAAAGTTTTAAGACTGTGTCAATAGAGGGCGAACCGGATGTAGTACGAGCTTCTGCCGCTAGGGGGAATCTCCTTCCCTTTAGCTGAATTTTCATCTTTGGGACGAGGAAGAAGTCACACGGAGCTTAGGAAGGAAGTTGGGGTCGGTTCTTGCAAGATCTTTTAGCTCCTGACAAACGAGAAGTCGATTCTGCTTCTGGTCCTCAGACAGGAGCCTTGGTTTCGCATGTGGAGTTCTTCCTTTAGAATCAGCTGACAGGTCCCATAGCCTATCCCAGCAATGTCGCACAAGTCGTTGATGGTACGACGTCGATCTTCGTGAATGGCCTGCCGAATCTTCGTAACATTTTCGGGCGTTGTGCTCGAAGATGGTCGTCCAGAACGCTCGTCATCATCGACAGAGGTTCGGCCATTTTTAAAACGTGAATGCCACACAAAAGTTTGTGCACGACCCATTGCGGACTCCCCAAATGCTTGCTTTAGCATTTCATAGGTTTCCGTAGAAAGGAGATTTGAGACGATACAAGATATTCAGGCAGAATCGCAGATGGTGCTTGACAGGCTGACAAAGAAAGATTTCCAGGGATGCATCCAGGCTTGGCAGCGGCGTTCACTCCCAGGGGAACTACTAATATAGAGTTTGGTAACTGGTTTCGACGTTCGTTAAATAGACTGCGAATGCGACTACAGCCAAGACAAGGAGTCGCACTCCTGTCCGGCGAGGACACTGAGCCTAGGCATCTAGAGGATACAACGTACAAGTACTTCCGGTTTAGCACGGTGGGACTAAAGAGGGTTTAGACAGGAGACTGGATTTTGTAACGCCATTTCATGAAATGGCGTTACAGTAACGTACACTGAAGATATTAAAGTGTTTAACATTTGAAATTTGTTTATTTTTGGATCGAAATGTTTACTCTTTTATCTGAAGTTAAATTTATAATCATTTAAAGATTTCTGTAGATTGGATTCTACGAAATGATCAAATAAGTTTAGCCTAATACGAATTTTCAAGTACAAACACCGTAAAAAGAAGTGTAACCAGACCAGTAATATTATTATGACCACACATAAAAGTTGTCTCCACTATAACTTTCCATAGGAGGTTGTAAAATCCTTAGAAAATTCAATGAATCCAAGACATTGCCAGTCACTTGCCGAGTAACTTCGCACTCTCTTAAATTTGTTCTGATAAGTTTAATCTACTTTTATGGCTTTCAGTGTAAGAAACGGAACTTTGTTTTGTGTACACTAGTGATTGTTGTTCCGAATGTGGAGGTGGATGTGTCATTTTACCCTATAAGTACGTGTAGTTTGATTTTAATTTCTAGTTATGACGCATCTACAATCCTTTCACTCCAATGAAGTCTTCCGAGACACACACAGTCATTTCAGTTAACTCACTAACAAACTAATTCCATAGAGAAGAACTCTTCAAAGAAAGCTAACAGTTGTTCAGCTAGGCAACTAAAATATGCTCCTTTTGTGGAAGCCGGTTTAGTATGACGTCCGCAGTGGCCTGTCCCTGGTCAATATCTCGAGTCAAGAAAAAAGATTCCACAATCTCGCGCTCTAATATATTTAAAGTTCATCTAAATATCATCCTCCCATTTTCGCAAATGTATTCTAAATTGTCTGTTCCGTTTAGATTTTCTATCAAACTTTTGTATAAGAATTTAATCTCCCCAATACGTGCAAATGCCTAACCTACCTTAACCTCCTGGATTTGAACATACCAATAATATATTTTCAAGTACAAATAATGTTCCTCGTAACGAAATTTTATCCATTCTCCTGTATATTTCTGTCTCTGAGGTTTAAATAATAATAAATTATTTTGATTTACATACATAATATATGTGCTTTATCTCAGTTGACGTCCTTGAGGAAATAAAAAATTAACACAAGAGATATATTTCTGCATGTTGTCATCGTCCGGTTCACTTATGAATAGTGCATATAATTCTAAATAATTATCGGGAAGGTAGAAGGTGAAAACGATTAAAAGTTAAAATAGAAAAGCAAGAAAGAGTTAAAATTAAAGGTTTAAATTAAAATTCTGTATTGGTTCGGTCCAGGTTATAGATATTATTATATTTATACGATTTACCTTGATTTGTCTTTAAGGGAACACAATTCATTTTGAAGAAAGTATCTGGTCATAATAATTCAATAATTCTGAAATATGTAATATTTCTCACTTTTTTGAGGAAATGTTTGGTACCACATTCAATATACACCAAGGTCACTTCCTCTGCTTGCGATCTGCGATCATACACTCAGCGGACAGAAATTATTCTTATTTCTGAACTACGACAACAAAGGAAAACATTTTAAGAAAGAGAAAACAAAAGAAAACAGTAATGGGCATGCACTCCTGACCAAATACCAGTCTTACATTTTCAAATGTTGGTAGGATTTCACATAAAGCCGATTTTAATATAGAAAACTGAATAAGTTGAGAAAGTGCCGTTAATTAAACTAAAACCAACAAAATTCCAGCCAGATATACACGTCGGTAATATGCCAATATGTTACAGACTGATTATTTAACCATGCTTCTCTCAGTATTATGTTAAAGGTGTCACACAACGTCGAATAAACAGTAAGGTGATCATAAATAGGCGAGCATTTAGAGCCAGAATTTTTCTTCGACGTGCGATATATAACTTGAATGTTTAATGTGTGTCGCGTGTAACCCACCGGAAGATCCGGAAACTACCCAGACGGAATCGAATTTGGTACAGAGACAGAAATAATCAGAGACCAGACTTTAGAATTCTGTTATTTGGACATCACGCTTCTCAAACAGCTAAAGAGTTCTATAGAAGAACTTCAATCTCGAATACTATATGGGAGGCAACCCCCTCCCCCCACGCACCTCTACGGACCCGTGAATGGCGCTTCGTAAATACGTTTTATGTTGTAATAAGAAATAATTTAATATTTATAAAATTTAATCTTAAAGCCTTGCATACCGTTCAGTGTTAAATATTTATAAAAATCATTCATATAAACAAAAATATTTACACTTAAAAAAAACACTTAGTGTCAAGTGAGTTTCGACATACAATTCATAAGACGATGATTTGTTTGCGACATTTTTATGCGCCAGCCATCGTCCTATAAATTGTATGTTTTAATATACAGACTAATGAATTAATGTCTTTGCCACTGATGATGACCTCTTGAGGTCAAAATGCTTTTGGCATTAAGTGTTTTATCAAAGTGTAAACAGTTTTGTTTGTATGCATAATTTTGTTTTTTTAGATAAATGTTCATAAAATTTATGTAATATAAAATAATGCACACTTAAAAAGATGCTACATTTGTCCGTTAACACATAGGTCTTCTATGAAACAAAAATTTCCCTTAAGTAATAGACTAAATCTGTTCTAGTTTTATCATTTGTTCAATATTTCTCTGCACTTTTAAACATGCTGACAGCATTAGGTAATATTTCGTGTTCTCAAGGCGGCGAGTATGAAGAAAGTCTTCTGAAATGTTGCTTTGTGTAGTCTAGTACAGCATTTTTCAACCTATGGTAAGTTTACCACTGGTGGTACGCGAACTAAGTAAGAAAATGAAAGGATGATATTAACACAAACAAGTTTTCCCTAAAAGCGTTTGGTTAGTGATACATTTAATGTGTTAAATTATAATTAGTGGTACGCCAGCGAAAATGGGTGACAGCCCCTGGTCTAGTAGATAATTACCGACATTTTATTGGTGCTTTCTGCCTCCGTCATCGGAAGGTTTTTCAAAGTGATTATCAGTGAATTTTACTCGAAACTTCATTCCTACCGTATTCATAATTTAAAATGTCTCGCAAAGAAGTGTTGATCCACAATTTGCAAAAATGCCGGAGAGGTAGATTGTGTAAACTCGGGATGTCGCTGCTAGGAAGAAATTTCCACGAGGAAGAGAAATCTTGACTGGTAGAAAAACTAATTACGTCTTTATAGTTGCTCTTCGGTGCAGAATTATTCTGAAAATTTCGGTCTGTATTTCTGAGGAGATTCTCAATGGAGATTACACAAGGTTTCATGAAAAGTTTAACGTACCTTTTATATTCTTGGAAGACGGTAAATGTGTTCTCAAAATAATTCATAATCACACAAGAATATTTTACATATTTTTAAAATTTTGTACTAAAATTTCCATTTTAGTTTAAATTTGTTTGAATGAAATAGAAATGAGACTAATGTTTTCGTGTAAAATCATGAACATAAAGTGAAAACGTGCCTTTGAACGCCGATATAGAAGGAAAAGATAGTTTCTTACATTGAAATAAAAAAATAGGTTGTGTAAACGTCCCATTATATGTGTGACAAGAGCTAGATCCCTAAGCCATTCGTCCTGCTTACAGCAGTCTGCAGTCAACTCCCATTTCTTCTAAATTATAAAGACAATATTTTCCAGTTTCCAGAATCTTTCAAATGACTTTTATTTGACTTGCAACAGACATTACAATTTAGAAGGAATTAATTATTTTCGTCCCATTGAGTTTTAGGGGATTAGATTACAAAATTCCAGCTCGAGCTTGAATTTTGCTTCCTACTGAATGAAGCACGTAAGAAAAATCTAAGTCATTGACACAAAGATCCTCCATGTAAGTAATGCTATAACATTTACCTATCTTGAGTTTCATATATGTTTTCCAGCAAAGCTACACAATAGTTTGAGTTTACTATCATTGAAAGGACCCCGCTATGTAAATTATACATAATTTTTCCCAATATGCCCCTTTTTCAATATAAATTTCAATTCCTTTGAAGCCTAAAATTATTCATACCTTTCGTGGAATTAGTTGACGCAAATATAACAATTTTTCAATTATATCATATTTCTTGTTAGTGCAAAGCACAAAAAACATACATGAGTTGTATCAATGTCATCAAACCTTCCGCCAAAAGCTGGTGGAAATTATTTTCATCCAACTAAGAAAACAAAAACAAAAAAGTTTTTGTTCAACATTGCCAGTCAGCAAAATGTTTATTTAAAGTATGATGTCATGAACCATCTACTTTATTTTTGGCTCACGACTATGTTTTGACAGTTCAAAATACTTGATTTTATAATCCCTTCTCTTTCAGAGTATGGTTTTTGCTTAGAAATATTTCATACGACACAGTTACCATTCTTATTAACCTCTATTTTTTTTTGAAAGACTGACAGTTTTTCAGACAATACACTTTTCTTTTTAGAAGCAAAATAGGAACGTCAAGTTGAGCCAATAGGATACTTGAATTAGATGATTTAGTTTAAAATTCCTTTTTAAATTAATGCATTTTCTAAGCACCGCAAATCAAACATACTGGTTCTGCATCTATTTTATTTTATTTTATTTATTTAGTGTTCTGTCTGACGACAGGTCCATATGAATAGGATCCTTCCATCCTTTTCTCGGACTTGGACCTGTTCATATACGTTCTTGGCAGATGATCCAGAAGTGGTTTGCCATTACCTTCTTCTGTGTGTGAATGGAGTAATTGTTGGGATGCCACGGAGAAACCAGGGAAGCCCCGGAGGAAAACTCCGTGTTGCCTAGACCACGGCCTTGCCCAACACAAGTTATAAATTCGGGCACCCCCGGGAATCGAACCCGAGACCCCAGGATTACAAAGCCAGCGTCCTAACCGCTAGACCACCGTGGCGTGCATATATTTGATATGCAAACAAAAATCAGTTCTTCCCAAGTTAAGCTAAACTCTCCGAGAACATTATCTCCATATTTCCCTTTGGACTTGGGGTTTGAAGAAATGGGCTTATTGAAGGACATTTTACACAATGGATTTCACCAACAAATATGAATGAAATAACTAACACTAATAAAATGTAAAACACTGCAAGACTATCGAACAGAGCACACAAATATAACTTTCGGAACGACCGACGAGACGTTCGTCCTTGCAGAAATGGTGTTATGATGATTTCATTAGTGATGGACTAAAGCCAACAAGAGGTAAATATAAACCGTATGTTCCCATTTTGTTGAAACCTGGGTCGCAGTTTCTGTTAATGAAAGTGAAATTTACATTGAATATGTATGTAATCGTTACTGATTTTCAGATCAGCTGTACAATCTTTGCGTTTTTTATCACAAATCTTGAAGTGTGCCATTCTCAAGAGCTCCGCGTACCACAAGTGGTAAGATTGCCAAGGGTTGGGTACCCTTTGATATAAAGATGGCTGTTGTGGCCTTTACGTTCAGTATCTTGGCATTGACTAGGAGACAAAGGACAAACCGCAACTTTCTCAGTTCGGTTAGACGATAACGCATCTGAGATTCCTAACAACAGGAAGCTACATTAATTCCCACTCGCTTGTCATTTGTATACTGCGGTATTTTGTCGTGGTATATTAAACGTGCGATTCCTAGACTTACATTACTTCGACCACGGTAGATGTGCAGATATAAGCATAAGAAATGTTCAAACAATAATTAAAGGGAAGAATAAATTTTTATATCCGCCTTAAAATAAAAATCAAGAAGAAGGCAATCTTCATGTATTACAAATGACCGAGAAACAAACGTAAATTTGTGAAATATAATAATTCACAAATTTATTCTCATGTTTATCTATCGCCTTTATAAAATACACTCATCAGAGTGACTGTTGTATCCTTTATATAAGTGACAATAAATGGTTTAAATAAATTAAGTCGTAAAACAATTTTACATGAACACCAAGTTTTATTCGACGTAAATATATCCACTAGTTAGACTGAAAAAGAAGACTGACGCAGTGCCTTGCTGACTGCCAGTACATACGACGTTGACGACGTCAAGTTGAAGTATCCGATGCCCTTAACATTATTCATTATAACTATGTACAATAAGTGTTAAATTATACAAATACAATTCAACCCGTTAATAACTTTCAAAACATCTGACAGATTATCATAAAACGATGCATGAATAGTACGCCACTCTATTTCTCTATACCTTTGTACTTTATGACTATTCATCAATAATTCTACCATCATGGCGATAACGCGAATTTCTCGAGTCTAAGCAACACCGTCTTAAAAATACAGATATTTGAACAATGCAATAAGAATGAATATCAAGCAGACCTCGGCAATGGATAGAAAAAAATGTTCACTTTCACACTTCAGTCGCTGTACCCCGACAAATACGTTCCCGATAACTGGATGGGAATAAGAGTCCATGACAAAGGGACATATCGTGTTTCTGCCAGTAATCTGTCTTTGAGACAAAGGAATAGAGAATGCGAACTTTGAATCGCAACTTGCCTTGAGTAGCGGAACACGAACACGGGAAAGAAACTGGTACTCGGACGAAAGAAATTCAAAATCCTCTTTAGAAGCCACGTATGTCTACCTCAAAAGATGATAGTGCACAGTCATCATCTTTAGCGTATGGTTCGGATTTTATGTGGGCTGTATCTATTCTGGATTAATTATTTTTTCAATCTAACCGCTATTTACTTGATTTCAATTTCACGGCTACCGGCGACGAGCATGAAGATTGCTGTCATCTGGGACGTTGAATCGTATACTTTGGTAGGTATTAACTGAAGTTTCAGAGGTAGTATGCATCTCTGAAACGCCGGCCAGTATCTCCCAGACTACACAGTGCAATGTCCCAGAAGACAGCCATCCTCCCCTTTCAGTTTCTTATTCAATATTTCTAATCCAAAATGGATATTACATAAGGTATTTTGACGTAAAAACGTCTTTAAAATCGATGCCGGGTGTGGGGAGGCAATCGCGCCCAAATGAGCGACAGTTTCTGTCGAAGTAATTTCAAACTTCAATAACTCGGCTACAAATAGACATAGCGCCGCAATCTTAGTCTCGTTTTAAAGAGGAAGGATGAACGTTTGTGCCAGTACCGCTCCGACATTAGTGGCGGCCGGACGTCGCGAACTGCGCACGCGCAAACGGAACCCACGATTTTCGACTTTCCGGATTCGACATGTGTTCATAAACGGGATCATATCTCAGAGACTAATTATCCGATCCGAGTGAACCAAGTGTTGTTTTGAAGAGGAGTGTATATGTTACAACTCATCCTGGGCTCCATGAGTGTATCTGAAAAACTCAAAAGATACGAGGCTGTGAATATCTTCAGAAATTCTTTAAACTTGAACTAGTGAATGATTTGGACAAACCAACCACGCAAGGGAAAACTTGTATAGATTTGACATTTGCAAGAGGTATTCAAATAATTTCAAAGCCATATGTATCCTACTTTTCATACCACTAGCCTGTATTCAATATATTCAATTTGCAAATGAATTAAACGATTCAAAACAAAATTTTTGTTTAATTTCAATATACTACACATGATTGACGTTTTCACGAAAATAACTGCGGCAATGTTCGACACTGCCTATCAATTTTTTTGTTTTGCAATTTAGTAGTTACCAAGTTTTATTGAATGTTCTGTCTAATATCACCTGTTTCTTTAACTGTATTATTCAAATTGAATGTGTTTTATGTTCGTCGAATGTCAAAGTTGCTTTGTTGGTATCTGAGTGCACACCCCAGCTGATATTCCTGAATTTTTGGGACACTAAGGCTTTAACTGTGTTAGCAAAACAAAACTAAAAGATGCTGTCTTGAATGTTGTCAATCCACTCAAAGTCTCACACACTATTATTGTAATAATATTCTCCCATCGGTCCTTCAGATTTCCTCGCAAAAATCTGCATGCATTTGTCATCTCCTTCACGCGTCCTCCATGTTCCATATAGCTCATTTACCTTCAACTGATCACTTTAATAATTTTTGGTGAAGGTAAAAATTATGGAGCTTCTCATTACAAACTTTTTCCAGCGTTTTTATCTTGTCCTCCCTTCGGGCCACAGGTGAAATAATACTGACACCTAAGAATAAATTTGTTAGACTTCATTCTGTACCGCGAAACTGCTTGAAAACTTCTCGATTCTGTGGAGAGTTTGTGAGCCGTAGTGAGGGAAGTGCTGTAAGTGATTAATTACAGGAGTTTGGTCTTTATAGCACAGTAGACTACTTTGTGTAAGCTACTGTGAAGTGATCGGGACAGTAAACGACAACTTACCGGCCTTTTAAAATTATAGCTCTCTCATCCACGTTCTAACAACACGAAACTTTGCGTTGCCATGTTCTAAATCTGCCATAATAAACGAGCTCTGGGCCCAACCCACCCTTCATTCGCCCAGCCTGGAGTGTTTGCGGGCGACTGACGTTCACTTTGAGCTGCTTAATAATTGAGGCCATTTTGCATCCAGTCTTCGTGTCAGGAATGGGCTACGCTACTGGTCACTATGTATCCTTGCACTGCTAATGATCGGGTAACGTAACAGCGAGTTACACTAAATGTAGTAATAAATTGAAATCAAATTGGTAACAAAATTAAGATGAAAGTAATTTCTATAAATGCTTCCTTCCATTTAATACAGAATAATTATCTTCAAGTCTTCAACCCACCTACCTAAGGACTCAATGGTTAAAACACATACAAGTATAATTTTACTTATTGTTTTATTTGGATATAAAACTTGGTTTCTCACTCCGAGGGAAAAGCTCTGTCTACAGTGAAGTATCGCCGATAACAGTGTGCTGAGGGTGGTATATGTACATGTTCCTGAGATAAATGATGAAGTGGTAAAGGCTAATCAGCACACTAGGAGATTTAATTATGATTACAACTTCTCACATAATATTACTAGCATGATGTGACAGAAATTGTAATATTCATCGCAGAAAGAAGAAATATATTCAGAATTCTTGATCAGAAAATGTCGAGGGACGAGACCAATTACAAGACAAAGACGTAAATTAAATGATAATATTAATTTGGATGTTGGATAAATAAGATGTTATCTAATGGCGACTTTTAAAGTATGGTGATAAATCACAAGGCTGTATAAAATATCAGAGTTTTGTTAACCAGCCAGTAATAGTCTCTTTAAGGAGATTCGACCACCTACTCTTATACCTAAGCTGAATGCAACCAAACGCAGGTAAATAGTATCAAGTTATGAAGATCGGATGGAATTTTATCGATGTTGTTACGAACGACACTTCGTAAAAATGAGTAGGTAAACATGCTACGACGCATTTAATCTAAAAACTTAAATTTAAATATTTTTTCGATGTAGTTTAGATCTTTAATATATTGAAGAAATAGTTCGACAAGCAAAAATCATTTCTGACAGCGCAGTATTACATATGCAGGGCGAGCAAAAGCCTCCAGAAACTTATCTTACGATCATCTTAATCTGCTTAGCTCTCCGTGTCACTAGACACCGTGATGCATTTATTGGCAGTTCCATATTCATGCTGGCTTAGATAATTGTTATGCAGACAGAAGTTGTTCGGAATCTTTTTCATCCCTTGCAATAAATTAGTGAGAAAACATAATCCACGATAATTTCAATTCATGTCATTTAAAAATCATAATTAATGACGGTAATATCACTCGATGCAGCGATGGAGTTGGCAGAATAGCAGTACCGCAGACAAACAATTTGAAGCTAAATGTCACAGGCAGTTGATGGAGAAATCTTTAATTATATTAAAGTTAAAATATCCAGGAAAGTTCCATAAGCCACAGTTTACACATTCTAACTCGAGATTCTGACTAGTCAGAGTAAAATTGTTCTATAAGCCACAGTTTACACAGTCTAATTCGAGATTCTGACTAGTCAGAGTAAAATATATGCAAAACAATTTGCAAAGTTTCCTTGCAAGTTTTAACAGTTTGGTCCACCGGAATATAAAGGTTCTTAACATGGCATTCATGACATTTAATAGAGCAGCTATTCCGGTTTTACACTTTGTTTAATTCTCGTCATAAAACAAAATAAACCACCCTTCTGTCTGGCTAGCTTCATCATAAACGAGCTGAGTTTTAAGAATCTGAGCATTTAACTGAATTCTCGTAAGTACGCGTGAAGGCTACAGATTCTCTTGCTTGTGGTAGGTAATCTGCAAAATGTAATCGAATTCAAGTCGCTCTACGAGGGAGCGGAAAATCTTTCTAAAGCACAGCATAAATGCCTAATGCAAGTCTATTCCCTTAAATGAACAGAATACCGCCATATCTAATAGCTGATTTATTCTTAATTTGTGCCTCTCTTTCAACTGATAAAGTTAACATGGCGTCGAATAAAATGAGATGATAAATGATGACTAAAAAGGGTTTCTATAAAGGATACCGGGGTTCCTTTCTCTGTGGTAAAGTGGCCTGGCGCAATGCTTAATTATGTACCAATGATGACGATACCTACATATTACCGCTTCAAGGAAAAATGTTATGCCGCAACTAATGACATGACAACATGATCATGTATTTGGAAAGAGGAGGTCATAGTCTATTTGAAAAGACTAGTTCGAAATTTGCTTGCAGTGACTGAGAGAAATAAGTTAAAACCTGTTAGGATGGCTGGTGAAATGTCCTAGATTCTAAACGGTAACCAGTAAAATAAAAGCATATAGCTTTATCGCTACACAAACCTGTTTAAAGTTACAGGGAGTATCATAAAATGTTAATAACCCAGATTAGTGGAAACAGAGCGAGATAACAATGTGTCATGCAACCAGTGGAACCATTCAGACAGGATAACTCAGTCTGTATATCAACGTAATCGCAAAATACGGACACCGCGGCTTTATCCAGAACTAGTTAAATCCATGCGGAACCTCCACAAACTGTTTCCCTTAATATTAGAGCTAGAGCAACTCACAACTTAAAGTGATTGAATGCAGACGACTGTGGGATCGATTCCTTTTTCAGCGTTGGAGACTTTTCTCTTTGCCATCACGTCCAGACCATCTGGTAGGCGGCCAACCCTGTCATTTCCAAAGAAAACCGGATTAAAGCTACCGGACCTGAAAATAACTTCAGTTTAGTGTCATGGAAAAGAACAAATTTACTTATACCTTCACTGGTAGATGATTAGGCAGAAGAATGACTTTATCTAACAACCAGAAAAGAATTAAATAAATCACATTGTTATAAACACTAAATAAAATAAATTTGAAATCTACATTTTAAAAGAGAAAATTATAATTGAGGTACGAAAACAGAGTAAGAGTTATTTTGGGAATAAATTGATAAGAATAATATTAGGATCCAAGGGAGCTGAAGTAAGTGGAACTGTATAAAACTTCACAATAATTACTCATTAACTTATTCGTCTTATATTACGATAAAGGTGAACCTAAAGTTGGTCAATGTGTCCAAAAAATCTTTTTTTGAAATAACGACATGCGCCACTTAATTCGAATTGAATATTTCACACTGTTTTGAAGAGTAAATAAAAACTACCCTGCCATCTGAATATAAATTTCCAAAGGTAAGATTTGAGGTTCTTACAGTGAGGAAAAAAATACGGCTGTCTTTTGGGAAGTTGAGCATGTAGTCAGTTAAATAATAACCGACATATCAGGGTACCATATTTTCTACATAATAAGGGTGATGTATAATTTTTAGATTTCAAAATTTGTGTCTTTCCCTGGGAATTTAAAACCCAAATTCCAGTTTTATTTTTTGTTTTTCCATTGTATATTTAATGTAGGATACTATATGCTAATTCATCACTTACTCTTATAATGGTTTAGGTAAGCAGACCAATACATTTTGAAGTTTCTCATCAATTATACAACTAAATAAATGTTAAGTTTAAATGTTGTCATTAAAGTTGAATTTGTTTTCAGAAAAACAAAAGCAGTTTTTAAGCTGGCTTAATGAACTCACTGAGTTCAAATGTCAAACTAACGTTTTAGGATATAATTAAAAAAATTAAAGTTCCGAACAGTGAATTCATTTGAAGTTTATAATTTGTCCAAATAAATAAACGTCAAAGAGGGTTTACTGTCTGACTCAATACGACATTGTCAGGTTCTAGTAGAACGTTGATACAAAACAGCTTTGTAACTGAAATTCGTTCTGTGTAATACTCGCACGTCAATATGTATGAATCTCTGTGAATTAAACTTCTCATTTGTGTAAGCCGGTGCCATCAGCAAATACATTAATGCGCATCGGGACTTATTCTGCAGATTATCCGCATGGCGCATTCAGTGCGCGAGTCAATTTGTGACAAGGGTGTGAGCAGAGATAACACCGCGCCTACAAACACAGTATGTGCGTTCAGCTCGTTGTTGAAGTGTTTACATGCATCACGCAATTGGATCGGCGTGCGAGCCTCGCCCAGACAGCTAGTAGCCTTTTGTAGTGAACTGAAATTCATTCCTTTTCTTATGAAGTTTGTCTTTCGTTGGGACGTAAAACAGCCAATTACAAAGCGGGGTGGAAACAGCCTTCAGGCGAAGTCTTGAGTTGAAGCATGGCAGTGGTATCGTCACACGTTCAGTGTTGTCGGCCTTTGCGAATCTTGCATCTTGAACCACATCACTCGGCTGTAAGGTATAACATACTTGGTAACACTTGTGAGTTTGGCTCTACCACGTCACCCAACCGAAAACGGCCGTGAAACATGTCTCATTCCACACTCCACATCATGTTACATAACGTTCTGTTGATTAGTTTACACCCAGGATTCACAAAAAAAATCTTTCCTAGTGTACTAAGCGTCTGGTACTAGCAACTCGGTTTGCTTCTACCAATATACAGGTAAGCACACACCATATGTTTCACACGTCAGACTTCAGGCAGATCAAAGTTCAATATTCGTCATACCGAACAACTAACTAATGGGTAACCTGTGAGTTTACAGTACAGCCGTTATAATGTCACTTTACCAATGCAGTGTATACATAATATAGAACAATGCAGCCATTTCCATGCCTAAATAGCATCGTGATATAATACGTACAACACACGCTGTCAAACTGCGTCAAATACGTAGATACCAAATTTAACTTAACGTTAACCACAATCTGTAACTGATAATCTGATAAATTTAAGAACAGGTGGATTATATAGAGTGCTGACGATGGTGTGTGAAAGCCGGGGTTATTGGGTTTTTTGACTTTGCCCGTCGTCCAAGGTTAAAATGTGTACGACGTTTCGAAAACAGAATCCGTTTTCGTCTTCAGGTGTATGAGGCAAGGACAACTGCTCTGTTGGGTCCGATACAAAGAGCTAGTCTCAATCATTGATTTAAGAAGACGAAAACGGACCCGGCTTTCGAAAAGTCTTGTTCATTTTAACCTTGGACGATGGGCAAAGTCCAAAAAACAAATAACCCCGATTAAGAACAGATATTTATTTCTAACTGAACCTAAATATCAACAATATAATCACAAACAACCACCTTCCATAATTTTACTGTGTAATATTTAAAACATATCCGTATATATAAAATAAAACGTATATCATTGTACGACCATCACCTTGGTTTAATGAAGTAACTTAATAAGACAATAGAATACAAGAGTTCAAGGAACCTGAACATGCCCTAATCTGGCCAAAATGTGGTGTAACGTTTTACTGTTGCAGCAGAAGGTGATTCGTTGACGAGGAAACAAGAAGGACAAGTCCCCTTCTCTGTTAACGTCCACTGATACAACAAATGTCGGTTCGAATCTCGCTATTAGTAACATTTCTATAAGTGCATATGACTCTTTGCACTTATATAGGCCTTTCTAACTACGTACTTAGAGGACCTCTTGGGACATTGAACGTTATTCAGCTAGTCAAGAAATTCTGACCTTATGGACCACATCTCAATGTAATACATTCCACTTCATCAGTTCACACGAAAATTTTGTCCGAAAAAATTGATAGGCAGTGTCGAACACTGCCGCAGTTATTTTCGTGAAAACGTCAATCGTGTATCGTATATTGAAATTAAACAACATTTTTGTTTTGAATCGTTTAATTCATTTTTATAAATGATTATTTCTTAATTGGTACACATCCATACTTGACCCAGGCTCGTCACATGCCGCCTGAGTTGTCCGAGCGCGCTTACGTTGCCTATATTCGCGGCAGTACTGCGCGTTGGTTTTGGGTCCGGGCCCGGCGTTTTCGGTGTCATTCTCTTTGGAATTTTGTGCTTTACGCATTCGTCCCCGAGTTTTGTAATTCTGGTTGTACTTTGCCCTCATATATCGCGACATTTTAAGAAAATCGGGAAA
>NW_019059693.1:1056542-1069318 GCF_000696155.1 Zootermopsis nevadensis
CCGCCACGAATGTCCGAGCGGTACTGGCACAAACATTCATCCTTCCTCTTTAAAACGAGACTAAGATGGCGGCGCTATGTCTATGTTTAGCCGAGTTATTAAAGTTTGAAATTACTTCGACAGAAACTGTCGCTCATTTGGGCGCGATTGCCTCCCCACACCCGGCATCGATTTTAAAGACGTTTTCACGTCAAAAAGTTTAATGTTGCCTACAATATAGCCTAAGAATAGGTATTCTGTTCTGTTGGACTTAATTTCTACCCTTGAAGACACAGGCGATAATTCTTCGGAAACGTTGATAACCATACAAGAAATAGACGATCGGTGTCACAACTTAGAATACCACATTTAAAATTCCTTCATGTTGAGAAATTCAAATTTCAAATCAGGTTTAACTTATTTCGGAGTCCTCTCAGCGATTCTCTCAATCCAATTAATCAGTCAGCCCGTCAGTCGAGCTAGTCAGTCATGGAATTAATTCCATGACTCTCAGTTTTATCAGCCCAATTAGTCAATAAACCAGCTCTGTCCACTGCACGCCATTGTAATCCTGTTTTTTCATTTAGTTTAACTCAGTTGTGTTCTGTTGGTCAGTGATTCTCTAAAGCCATTTAGACTTACAGTCAGACAGTCAGTCAGTCAAATCTAGTTTAATAATGTCAGCCTATTTAGTTTTAACAATCAGCCACGGTTAAATCAAGAATCTCACTTCAGTCAGTCAGTCAGTGACTGAATAAGTCAATTAAAGAGTAAAGTCGATTCAGGCAGTCAGCAAGTCAGTCCAATGTCGTGCTGTATTTATCTGAAGGGAAGAATATGCCTTGGAATTGAGAGAAAGACATCAAAAGCCATTACCCAGCTCCGTTTTACTGCCAGTGTGAGTGAACAGTAGTCTTGAGAGACTGCAGGCGATATTAACTAAGCAGTTTAATGACTGCTTCCTTGACGACGTGAGGATTCTTATTTAGTGTCGACGCTATTACTGTGAGTGAGGACGAACAGAGAAATGGACGGAAGAGGAATAAGGCATTAAAGGAACACGTCTGATGTAAATTCCACACTAATTAACAATTCTCTGTTTAATGTAAGTTTTCCACGCAAGCCATTAATCGTGAAGTTTCACAGATCGTTACAAACAAATAGAAAATGCACCAAGAATTTAGTTCGGCGATCAGGAAAAATTATAAAATAATAACAAAGAGAAGATAGAAGAAGAATTTAAAAAATTTAGAATGCCATTTTTTATACTTTGTGAATAAAATTTGACTTTCATTATCAAAAAATTCATCTCCGTACGATGCAGTGGAATCCACTGGCATTACTCAGTTCCTGATACGTTTCTGATTACTTTGACTAAATAAATATTGTAGCTGACATCACTTAATGTGGACGAATGCTGAAAGCTGACAACGAATTCAACACAAGCTCTTGGGTAAGCTCTAATCTCTGTTTAGATTTGAATGAAGAGATTAGCTCTACAAAATACACAACTACACAACACCTGTAGCTTTCCATGTGAATATTGCAATTAACAAAGCCTATAATGATAATAGGATTGGCATGCAGTTTATATTAGCAAAATGTCTAAATTATAGTACGAGTTATTAAATTGTTATATGACTTAAAATCACAATAACGCTAGCACGTTTGCCCTATTAATGGTATAATTACGACAATATGAGAAGTCTTAACAGAGATTCATTTAGCATCATAAGCTTCTGAAGAAAGTTTATTACACATAAAAATTAGAACCAATAAAATTAAAATAGCCTATTGTTAACTTCTTAACCTGTCAGAAACTAAAATAATAAAGATATTTATTTATATTATAGTGGAGTAATCTGTGACGTCAAACAAAAAAGCAACCAACAGCAACATATAAACGTCTAAATAGTATTTGTTGTTCTGAATTCCTGCAATGTTTACTTATTTCTGTGTGCTTATTTAATTTATACTTTCTTCTATACTTCATTTGGACACTCAATGGCTGAAAAAGAGGAAGTATTTTCAAATGTTCTGCATACATACTAACCGATGTTAAAGTCCATACTTTCAATTCTTACTCACTAGAATGCAGAATCAATTTTCCTTATGCAAGAAAGCAACTGTATTTTTCAATTTCCTGATTACTGAAATATTTTTCTGCGAGTATTATCTCCTGCATGAAATGGTAAAGGTATAATTTTATACAACATGCTGCCAATGCTTAGAAATACGGGTTATTTTTTTATTGCAGATAATTGTCTTCTGCAAACCCCGCGTCTCCATGGCAGGTTCCTAGATTTGTCACGAAATTCAGAATTATTTATTTATAATTTAATTAACAACACCTTTTCAGTACCTCAGACAATATATCGTCAAGTGTAAGGATAGTATTGAATAGTGAATTTCAATTTATGTGCAAGGAAGCAGTTATGACCTATTTAAGGTACTATTTTCTAATTTACTTTAAGGGAATGAGTAAAACCCTCAGTCAAGTTAGACGGTGTCTGGTCCGAGATTTGAAACGGAGATTTTCCGAATACGAAGCAGGAGTGCTAACCATTCGACCACAATGTTCGGTTCCATAATTATTACCTGGCTAGAAGTTCTTTGCTAAAACACTTTTTTACAGCAGTGTTCCCCAGCCATTTTGGTGGTGCAGAACACTGCTATCAAAATTTCTGCTATCGCGGACTCCCTCCCCAAAATTATAGCACACACTTTAAAATTTTTATTAAACAGAATATAGACTAACAAAATAACAGGTAGAAGGCATAGTTTTGTCATGTGTTTCCTCCGATGTAAGTAAAACAGGCGATAGTAAAGAATAAAACTTGCAGAAATACTGTATAAAAATCAATAAAAGCGTAGAATCTACACCTCCAATAGTTCACAGACTTCCCGCTGAGGGACACTGCATAATTTATTGGAACCTTACATGTGTAGCTCTGCTTCATATTCAGGAGGTACCAGGTTCAAGTCTCGACCCGGACCCTGTCTATAGTGAATGAGGTTTCACTATGTTTTCCTCAGTCCCAGACAACTGTCTGGATTGTACCTCAAATTAGGCCACAAAGCTTCATTCCACTTCATTTTCAGTTCGTTAGTCACTGCCCTCCTCTCATCCGATGTTATATAGTCTAGATACCTACAGTCTTTAAATAAACAAATAACAGATAAGTAAATAAACAATAGTATATTTTCGATATTGGGTGAAGTCAATAAACACAAAATTATGCTTGCTTATACATTGACCTAGATAAATGAAACGCAAAAGTTGTATACCTTAGTATGAAAAGGGAATTTACCTTTTATTGACCCCCGACCTCAAATTATAATCACGTCTCCTTTAAACACAAAGTTGAACCAACTCATTAAGTGGACAATTACACGGCATCCTCCTCAAATCATTGTAATGCTGTAGAAGTCGACCATCAACTTCAGATGAAATGAAGGATTCTCACACAGAAACTCAAGAGAGCACAATGGAAAAAGAAAAAGTTTAAGCTGGATCTCTACGTAAAGAAATCAAATTAAACCTTTGGCGCAGCCGGTATTTCGCATGATAGGGATTAATTTGTTTAAATGGGAGGAGTTGGGGAGCGAAATTCGAGAAAAAATAATTAAAGAAAAAAATAATTTATTTTTCTACAATATGTAATCTCTTTACTAGTGACTACTTATTTCAACGTCAAAATGCAATATACTGTTCAATTTGTTTATTAACAACGGTACTCATGACTCTTTACAGACCAGTATCTACTGCTTTTCAGCTTTAAAACAACAGAATTCACGATACTCTGCCTTGAAGTGTTACAATTACTCAATTTTGTTAACAGTGGATATTTTGGTTAGTGTGTAGAAAGTCTTCATCAGCTTTGGCAACGATTCATTTGTTTATGGTTTAATGAAATTCTCAATGTAAACTTCACAGCATCCAACAGTTATGGATGACAAATGGAAGGTCTGTGTTCCCAACATCTTCTTCTACTCTTCACAGAGAGTTCCAGGGTTTTTCGACTCCACTGCCATCTTTTGGACATGTTTCTCGGTTTCTCCATCACTGCCCTCTGTGTTTATGTGGGAAATCAGTATTTACTGTAATAAGTTATTTTTTCTATTTACAGAATAAATATCTTTTGTATATTTCCGGTTATAATTTTATGTAATTAGTTCACAGTCCTCATAAATTTAATTTCAGCTGCTTTAGTTTTAATAATGTATTACTATTCTTGTTCTTCTCAAAAGTTCCAGCTTCATGTTGCCTCTTTTCTTCCTTGTCTTTTTAATGTGCTGTTTATAGTCCCATATATTCCTCGACAGAAATACATTTTATTATTCATAGTTTAGTAAGCTTCACATTGCTTACAAGTTTGACAAAACGTAAAATTTGTCATTCAACTTAAAACTGAGTTTATGTTTTTTCCAGTTTTAGAATTTTGTTTTTATAGATTTTATATAATGTACATCAGAAACAGTCAGACGGAGACCGATTCTGCAAGGCATCAGGTGAGGATATTTTTTTGGGAGGGGGGGAACCGAAAAATCAAAAAATGCTGGAAATTGTCCAAAAAGCGCACAAAACAAAAGAATTTTGAAAAAATTCCACTTTCAAATTTTTTTTAAATCTGCAGAAGATAAGATATCGGATTTAATTGAAATCCCCCCTCCCCCTGCCAATGTTTCTGGCCAAGCTTCACCCTTTCCCCACCTGCTTCAGTATCCAACAAATTTTTGCCCTCTTCTTAATCTTCGCCCTGCTAATGAAGGCAGTTAGCTCCTTTGAAACGTCTGTCAGCGTACAGGGCTTAGCATTCCAGAAGACAGTCGTCTTCATCTGTACTTGCATTATCTGCAGTACTTAGTTCCATTTCTTGTAATATGTGTAAGACAAACAAACGGTGTTATAAACTCCAAGTAACGAAATCTGGGCAAGAAGCAATTACAAATATTTTTGCGAACTCAGCATCCATTCAAGAAGAACTGAGAAGGAAAATAATGATACCAGATGCAGACTTGGCAGATATAATTTAATGAAGCATATAAATTCCTTAATGGGCTGTTCCCAGAGATGCAGACGCAGAAGGGCAATGTCATCGAAAGTGCGTAATCAGCTCAAAGTTCTCTGTCCAATAAAAGAGATCGGCTGCCATTGTCATATTAGGGGAGGCGGTTTTCAAAAAGGCATATGATTAATAATCTTTGATCTCGAAAGTAATGACATCTTTAAACTTGAACGTACATCTCAAACAATGTAGGGGCCTACATGCGTGTAAACCTTTCGATTGATTTAGGTGTACCGTTTGAAGTATTTTTTCTCTCTTCTCTAGTGTTCAATGTTAAATAATTTCAGCTATCGTTGAATGTTATTATAAAACTAAAAATATTAAAGATATCTTATTCCTTACAAGGGTCGTGGTTTAAAAATACCCGTTTTTTAATTTTACTATGCAGTCTATATTATCGGAATACCACACAATATAGATACATTCAAAAAACTACTATGACTTGTTTCGAAATTTACATATTTTAAACAACGACAAAGAATTGAAAAGAGGATGTAGGTAATAACAATAAATTTGGAGTGCTTAATATATATATATATATATATATGTATATATGAGTTTGTAAAATTCAAATAATAAGTTAGTAAATAAATATATACACACCTACGCACATATTCTGCAGTATTACCATAATTTCAAGAGAAACATAATATCAAGCCGAGTAAATCCTGCAATACTTAATAAAATTTAATATTAAAATACTGCACCATTCTTCATTCTATTTTTGGTGGTTCTAAACTTTCGAAGGACAGAATTTTAAGTTATCAACTACATCATCTTTAAATTAATAGTTCTGGATTATAAGTGTAATGGATTAGAATCTATGTCTGTAATGTCTGCTTTTCAGCACGTACATTAAGCTTGTACGGATTTCGTTCTTTTATTATTTTCATAGGATAATTTTGCATTTCACCTGCAGAGGGTATTTATATATATTTCCCATGACTGTAAACATAAAAGCTATTATTTACATTAACACTGTCAATGCACCTATATAATTGATACATTTTCCATTTTATTTCCGGTGTAACATGAAATTTTAAATAATATCCAGTTTAATTTTGTTGTTCACTGGTTTAAAGTATTAACAACCAACATCTACTTTCACAAAAATAGAATAGAAATAATTTATTAAATACAGACTGCGTTTTCAATATTGTTATAAATATTTTATTTCCTAATTTCGCCAGATATTTTCTTAAGTTTTGCGAAATCTTTAAAACATGCTATTTAGATATTTTCAAATGGCGAACGAATCTCCCGAGACTTTTCTTCAGGAGTACCATAGTAACAGATACTCGTACATTTATGTGCCAGGTGTTTATTTCAGTTGATGCTGGTCCTCGGAGCGACGTTCCATGTCGTCAGACATCGCAACAAGATTGCCCGACGGTGACTCGAGGGACGTCGACACCGGAATGTAGGTTAGCAGCGAGGGTAGGAGGCAAATTGGCAAACGTCAGCTCGATCTACTTCATACACACAAGCCCGGCACATCTCTCACGCCAAACGTTGTAAAATCAAACGTTGGGCTAGGTTGTGTGGAAGTCAGCAAACCGCAATGTGTGAAGATGGATTCACTCAGAATCTTCAAAGTCGGTATCAGTATCGAGATACAGACAACAGATATAGTTTAGACTTATAATAACAACAAGAGTATATTATTACTAACTACTGCGTTATTTTATTTTGAACAACTCAGTTGCTATGGTACTCATTTATCATTGATACAAATTTGCAGTAAAACGTTAATCAAAATACAGTTAGGCCTATCTATAACATGGCATAATCAAAAAAGAGTTTTTTTATTAAATTCAATATCCACCATTGGAAAATATGTTTCCAATGAAAGAATCATACTTCAGCGATTTCCTCGTTTTGTTATGTACTAATTACTTGGTACGACGAGCGCTTGTAAAAAAAGTATAAAGTTTAATTTCACTGGGAGTTATATTGCACCAAAACAGACCAAAATTAAATTTGCTCTTCAGGATCAAATTTCACCGTTGAATGCAAAAGGATATGAAATATCCGAATGAATGAACGAACAGGAAAATAGACACTCGTGACCTCTCCGGAAGGCATAGCCAATTCACACATGCAAAATATCCCTTCCACACATAATATGAATTTCAGGTGTTAACCGTAAATCGTCTGCTAACTCTCGTAGTGAGGGTTTGTGTAATAATGATAAAAACGGATCATAAATCATTTATAGAAGGCTCAAGGGTAACTGAAGCAAGAACTACCAGAAATTCCTTGTCGTATTATATACATCTAAATGTCAGCTGTCACTATTTGTTTCTTTCCTAAAAACCTTCCTTGCGGCAAACAGCTTATCTTGTACGAGCTAGAAACATGGTCTCTGACATTAAGGGAACAATACAAATTGAAGAGGCTGCAGAACAGCTACTAAGCTACTATGGAGTACACTTGAACATAAGATGGAGGACATGATGGGAGAGGGGTTGAATTTTAATAATAAGGAGCTTCATAATTTGTATTTCTCAACATAATAGTTGTGACACAATCAAGGATGGTGGGATAGGCTGAGCATGTAGAACGCGTGTGACAAATCAGAGAAATAAACACAACATTTTAGTCAAAAAAACTGAAGATAAGATGCCACTTGAAAGACATAGACATTGATGAAAGGATAGTATTCATGTTAACCGTAAATAAATAATTTGCAGATTTGTGAAATTGTTTTTTAAATACTTAGGATAGGAAAAACTTGAAGACACAAATAATTTACGCAAAATTAAAATTGGGGCTTGCAAAAATATTGATAATTTCTTGCCTACCTTAATGACTATTAGCTTCTTAAGACATACTTTACTTCATGAAGTTAGTTTAATCTAATTGATAAGTATGAAGATTCAAACAAATTTCTTTAGAGACTTATCCGGGTATCAAATAGACCTGTATGGTTTCCTACATCTGCTGGATTACATAACTTGGGCATCCGCCATATGTTGACATTGAGACATTTGTTGTCAGTAGCGGCTCATGGCTTAAACTGTTGTTGGGGATAAAAACAAACTAATATGTTGAATATGAATTACTCGTATGGCATAGTTGGGTAATAATAATAATAATAAAGATGATGTTATCAATGTGATTAATAATAATTTTAATAGCAACATTATTATTCGATGGTGACTTTTTTGGGTTGACGCGCCTTGTAGTCTGGTAGAAGTTTACCATCGTTTCCGAGGTCCTTATTGCCTCCGTCATCAGGGCGATGAGTCATAATGATGGAGGCAAAAAGGACCTATGAAACGTTAGTAAACTTCTAAGGGATAACACGGCGCTAAAACCCAGAAGATGGCTATCTTTGGACTCTCTGCCTTGAGAACATGAAATCCTACTTATAATAATAATAATAATAACACAAATAAAATATTGTTATAATTATTACTCTTATTTTATGCATAGGGATTTTAATTCTCTGTATTATAGTATCCTACGTCTGTGGCCATATAGATACTTTCATTGCACCATTAAATCGCATGCTTCAAGTTATTTCATGAAGGCTATATGTAATAATAAATTCGCTAGAAGTTATCGTATTTATACAGAAACTGCCCTTTTCGATGTTTCTGAGAACAGAAAACTCGATTACTTTCAGATCGAATCTCGGCGTGTCTGCAATTACATCCTTGTGGATATAAGTACAGCTAGAAAATTAAAACACTCTTGTCCCAAGGAGTCCCTGAGGAGTACTAACTTAACGTTCTGACTCCGCCGTTGAAAATGGTGTTAATAATACTATTTCCTCTAGTCTGTGTAGTTCTGAGGGGATGTTTAGCAGAATCTTTCCTTTGACTATACTCCAAAGAGGAAAGACGAGTTATACATTGACAGATGGATCATTTCTATAAACTACAGGTAATTCCCTCTTTAATTTATCCTTTGAAGACACAGGATGGTATTTCATAACACCATTCACAGATTTGCTAGGAAAACATTCTTTATGCACCATGAAAATCAAACTTGCTTCTTGGAAAGTATGTTTTACTTGTGTCACTGTTACATCACACGCTCCTTTTGCTGCCACATATTTCCCCCTAATATCGGAGTTTTGTATAGCTTTATGAACGATTACTGTATTTCTGACACTTTTTGCCACAAATTGTCCGCGTGCTACAAACTGAATTTAAAACAGATAAAAAATACAGAATAACTCGTCATTCAACAATCGAGCTAGCCAAACTGACTCTCTGTAATATTATCCCAGCCATTTTTATTCTGAATAATGTCACAGCTTTCTGGCAGAGCATCCTTGTTAATTTACACCGATACCTCAACTCTGCTTTGAAAGTTGCAAAGTATTTCCACGGACGTTGGGACAGTGCGTTCACAGAGATTTCTTAACAAATCTAGACACTTATGTAAATAAAGCAGTTTTGCTTATTTCACTGTTGAACATACTTCCATCATTTCTAAAATCAGTTGATGAACGAAACAGAGAATGAAATATACATGAGAAAATGTATATTTGATCTTGACTTTAACCTCATATCCCCCTCCTCCACTGAAGACAGTGGCGCCACCGTACGTTTGAGCAATTAAATTTTGTCCAAGTTTGTAGCGTGTACTAAACTTGACGACGCCAAACCTTCAGCCGTGCGATTTTGAACTTGAATGAAGGAACGGAATTTTCCAACCTGGACGTCACGTTTCACGTTTTGTAAACAACGTAACAAACTGAGACTTACATGAAACGTCCGTCGATTCTTCGGTTTGAACTGACACTAAGTTATCATCTCAAATTTTATTCATTTATATTTGCTTGTATACTCTATACATACAGTCCACTAATTCATTTTGAATTGTTCCAAGTGTTTCTTGACACAGTAGTGCGGGGAAGGTGTTCATCTAAAACGCAATATAATCTTGCTAATTCTGACACTAGTTCCAGGAATGTTCGCGATTGTACGGTGTTTTACTTTCATCATGCCCTCTGACGGATTGTTCGTCCGTTCCAATGAACTTTATACAGATTATTATCTTGCCTAAAGCTTATTGTGGTGGTGAATGGATAAACGATAACTCTTATGTAGCTGAGACAGAATGTTTACTGAAACGAAAAGTTTATATTTTACATCATTGTGATGTGCACTACAGAGACTTCGTATTTCTTTTATTCATTCGGATAAATGTCACAGATCTCTAATGCCTATCACAGTCCAATTACTTTTGCTCTCAAACAAAACGAGAGAGAAAGAGAAACATTATTTATTTTCCTCCTTTACAGTCAACGATCTTTTATTGTCAAAACAAGACGTAGAAAATGACCTATTTTGATTCTTGCCACTCTGCTGAATTTTAAAGTATCTAGTTTGATGCCCATCAACATTTTTTATTCCTAATTGTTCTTCTAAGGGGGAAATTAAGTTTTCAGAAGTACGTCTATTCTATTCATTATTTATTAATAATAACGAAACAAGTACAATTTCATATAAAATAAAATAATTTATATTGTTCCTAAGAACACAATTATGGACATAAATAAAACTTTAATTAAATATTAGACTGCGAATAATCGAATATATTACTCCGATATCACTGCTCAAAACTGCAACTGAAGCTTTTCGATACACAGAATATTCTGGCCCCAGTTCTCACCTCCGAAGTAGCAAATGGACGGAAGAATATTTCCAGGAGGCTGGAAAAACATACAGACGTTAGATTTAGAGTAAAGCCCATCTGCTATTCTGTGCCTTCAGTGAAATTTAATTTTTATTAAGATGACAAAGGTAAAGCCTCCAGCAAAACCTTTTAGACTTTACTGGAAAATAATTTTCTCCTTGTTTCTGCTAGTAGTCTGTGGTGAAATCCAATAACATGAGGGGCTCTTTTTACGCAAGCCCGGCAAAGAATCTTAACAAAATGCAGTTCCAATATATTATTGATATGCGTTACAACGTATATTAAAGCAAGCTATGTATTTGGCAAGTGTATTTCCATGCACTAATTGTTCCATTGAACTATTTTGTTCCTTTGAGAAAATTTTAAACGCAACGTATGAACTGCTTTTTGAAATTCCACTCACATTTTTCGCTGCTCTCCTTAACATAGTGTGGCTTATTCTCAGAAGCCTCCAAGGAAGCACCGACCCTTCTTGTTCTGTTCTGAGAGTAATGCGGTACTAAGGCCAAGTTAGTTTGTAGATTTTACCGAAGAATTTGCAATTCTGCACAAGTTCCTGGACAAAGGGCAAAAACTACCAGCGGATTTACAAAAGCATCAAAACTCAGGATATGGAATATTTTTAATTACAAAGGACTTTGGTGATGAGCTCTGAAGAGACTTAGCAGCTTCAGATAAGATATTACTCGAGGTCTATGAAACTCGAACGTGTGTAATTGCCTCGCTCTGTGCCAGATTATCGTGCCAGCAGTCAATCACAGTTGTTGACAGAACTTCAAAGCTCTCACCAAGTTGGTTGACGATAATATAGAGGAACTTAGCACAACTTCGTGTGCAGAAGGGAGTCTCTGAGTTCCACCAGGATTTGTTGATTAAATCTTGGGTTTCATGTCATCGCTATTTCAGTTCCACATGTAAAACATCAATGAAGGATATGGGAAGATAATCATGACTCAGTGAGAATTTCGAAAGAGGCAGTCGCGGTTTATGTGGTAATTGAATAATTAAACTGAGGAGAACCTTGGTGATCCTCAAACAAAATATCCGATAGGCCGACCGATATTCTGTCCATATAGACTATCGTCTAATTACTGCTTTAAAGTGTTACACTTGAATTAACCTCCTCAATGTCCAGTGTGCAAGAATAAACATTACTTTCTCAAAACATCTCAGCAAGTCTCTCTGAAATATACTTTTCTGCACAACTTTACATATTCTTATATTTACTTTCACATAAGAAACGTAAATAAACCGAAACCAAATGTCATGGATTCTTTGTTGAAATTTATGTACGATCTGCTTCAGACAGGCATTTTTTGACGTTAAACATAACTCAGGAAAAAATTAAATGGTAAACGGGAACAATAACGTATTTACCAAGTACGATGATTCTTGTTATACACGCTTCTGCTTTACACGTTTTTGTATATCCATGGCTTTATTTCAGTATTATGAGGAAAATCATTACCTATCCGCTTCTAGATGTTAAAGCACCGAAACCTCTCCAGAATTATAAAAGAAAACGATGCAGATAATAAGCTTAGAATCAAAGAATTTTTGTGCCAGTTTAACATCAAAGTAGCTACTTTTGTGTGTTTATTATATTTTAAGCATTTTCATTACATGCGGCGATTTGCAGAAAAGCATCTCCCACACACCAGCACGTCTGATTTCCCCAACCATTTAGAATGAATAAGCCTGCCTCGAACGTCCGTCCATTGCCTTTTTGTCAGTCTTAAATAGTTAAATTTATTTTGGGATTTAGGTCAGTCTGGATAGCACAGTAACAGCGGTGTATAAGACAGCTAAAGAATTCTATCGATTTTAAACATTTTTACAGAAACTAACACCTGCAATTGACACAGTAACCTCTGCGGTAACATAAAACCAAGGTTAAGTTTCTTTACGTATCACACATAAAAGTGTTGAAAATATGTGCATACAGAACCCATGGATGCTGCCTGATCCCAGACAGCATTTTACACAATTTACTATGACTTCTCGTATTTCAAATATGTATCTTATAGGAAATGAAAGGAAAGTAATGAATTTTTGTGGCTTGGATTCTATGTT
>NW_019059693.1:1070522-1091024 GCF_000696155.1 Zootermopsis nevadensis
TCCCTGACCTCCGTGTCATTCGTAGTGCTTAAAATTTTCTTGAAGGCCAACTCTTCGCCAACGGTGAACCACTTGTTCCTCAGGAGCTGTTCCCTCCACCTCCCGGTTTCCGTACACTGTAATATTATCCCAGCCATTTTTATCCTGAATAATGTCACAGCTTTCTGGCAGAGCATCCTTGTTAATTTACACCGATATCTCAACTCTGCTTTGAAAGTTGCAAAGTATTTCCACAGACGTTGGGACAGTGCGTCCACAGAGATTTCTTAACAAATCTAGACGCTTATGTAAATAAAGCAGTTTTGCTTATTTCACTGTTGAACATACTACCATCATTTCTAAAATCAGTTGATGAACGAAACAGAGAATGAAATGTACATGAGAAAATGTATATTTGATCTTGACTTTAACCTCATATCCCCCTCCTCCACTGAAGACAGTGGCGCCACCGTACGTTTGAGCAATTAAATTTTGTCCAAGTTTGTAGCGTGTACTAAACTTGACGACGCCAAACCTTCAGCCGTGCGATTTTGAACTTGAATGAAGGAACGGAATTTTCCAACCTGGACGTCACGTTTCACGTTTTGTAAACAACGTAACAAACTGAGACTTACATGAAACGTCCGTCGATTCTTCGGTTTGAACTGACACTAAGTTATCATCTCAAATTTTATTCATTTATATTTGCTTGTATACTCTATACATACAGTCCACTAATTCATTTTGAATTGTTCCAAGTGTTTCTTGACACAGTAGTGCGGGGAAGGTGTTCATCTAAAACGCAATATAATCTTGCTAATTCTGACACTAGTTCCAGGAATGTTCGCGATTGTACGGTGTTTTACTTTCATCATGCCCTCTGACGGATTGTTCGTCCGTTCCAATGAACTTTATACAGATTATTATCTTGCCTAAAGCTTATTGTGGTGGTGAATGGATAAACGATAACTCTTATGTAGCTGAGACAGAATGTTTACTGAAACGAAAAGTTTATATTTTACATCATTGTGATGTGCACTACAGAGACTTCGTATTTCTTTTATTCATTCGGATAAATGTCACAGATCTCTAATGCCTATCACAGTCCAATTACTTTTGCTCTCAAACAAAACGAGAGAGAAAGAGAAACATTATTTATTTTCCTCCTTTACAGTCAACGATCTTTTATTGTCAAAACAAGACGTAGAAAATGACCTATTTTGATTCTTGCCACTCTGCTGAATTTTAAAGTATCTAGTTTGATGCCCATCAACATTTTTTATTCCTAATTGTTCTTCTAAGGGGGAAATTAAGTTTTCAGAAGTACGTCTATTCTATTCATTATTTATTAATAATAACGAAACAAGTACAATTTCATATAAAATAAAATAATTTATATTGTTCCTAAGAACACAATTATGGACATAAATAAAACTTTAATTAAATATTAGACTGCGAATAATCGAATATATTACTCCGATATCACTGCTCAAAACTGCAACTGAAGCTTTTCGATACACAGAATATTCTGGCCCCAGTTCTCACCTCCGAAGTAGCAAATGGACGGAAGAATATTTCCAGGAGGCTGGAAAAACATACAGACGTTAGATTTAGAGTAAAGCCCATCTGCTATTCTGTGCCTTCAGTGAAATTTAATTTTTATTAAGATGACAAAGGTAAAGCCTCCAGCAAAACCTTTTAGACTTTACTGGAAAATAATTTTCTCCTTGTTTCTGCTAGTAGTCTGTGGTGAAATCCAATAACATGAGGGGCTCTTTTTACGCAAGCCCGGCAAAGAATCTTAACAAAATGCAGTTCCAATATATTATTGATATGCGTTACAACGTATATTAAAGCAAGCTATGTATTTGGCAAGTGTATTTCCATGCACTAATTGTTCCATTGAACTATTTTGTTCCTTTGAGAAAATTTTAAACGCAACGTATGAACTGCTTTTTGAAATTCCACTCACATTTTTCGCTGCTCTCCTTAACATAGTGTGGCTTATTCTCAGAAGCCTCCAAGGAAGCACCGACCCTTCTTGTTCTGTTCTGAGAGTAATGCGGTACTAAGGCCAAGTTAGTTTGTAGATTTTACCGAAGAATTTGCAATTCTGCACAAGTTCCTGGACAAAGGGCAAAAACTACCAGCGGATTTACAAAAGCATCAAAACTCAGGATATGGAATATTTTTAATTACAAAGGACTTTGGTGATGAGCTCTGAAGAGACTTAGCAGCTTCAGATAAGATATTACTCGAGGTCTATGAAACTCGAACGTGTGTAATTGCCTCGCTCTGTGCCAGATTATCGTGCCAGCAGTCAATCACAGTTGTTGACAGAACTTCAAAGCTCTCACCAAGTTGGTTGACGATAATATAGAGGAACTTAGCACAACTTCGTGTGCAGAAGGGAGTCTCTGAGTTCCACCAGGATTTGTTGATTAAATCTTGGGTTTCATGTCATCGCTATTTCAGTTCCACATGTAAAACATCAATGAAGGATATGGGAAGATAATCATGACTCAGTGAGAATTTCGAAAGAGGCAGTCGCGGTTTATGTGGTAATTGAATAATCAAAGTGAGGAGAACCTTGGTGATCCTCAAACAAAATAGCCGATAGGCCGACCGATATTCTGTCCATATAAGCTATCGTCTAATTACTGCTTTAAAGTGTTACACTTGAATTAACCTCCTCAATGTCCAGTGTGCAAGAATAAACATTACTTTCTCAAAACATCTCAGCAAGTCTCTCTGAAATATACTTTTCTGCACAACTTTACATATTCTTATATTTACTTTCACATAAGAAACGTAAATAAACCGAAACCAAATGTCATGGATTCTTTGTTGAAATTTATGTACGATCTGCTTCAGACAGGCATTTTTTGACGTTAAACATAACTCAGGAAAAAATTAAATGGTAAACGGGAACAATAACGTATTTACCAAGTACGATGATTCTTGTTATACACGCTTCTGCTTTACACGTTTTTGTATATCCATGGCTTTATTTCAGTATTATGAGGAAAATCATTACCTATCCGCTTCTAGATGTTAAAGCACCGAAACCTCTCCAGAATTATAAAAGAAAACGATGCAGATAATAAGCTTGGAATCAAAGAATTTTTGTGATAGTTTAACATCAAAGTAGCTACTTTTATGTGTTTATTATATTTTAAGCATTTTCAAGAATCAAAGAATTTTTGTGCCAGTTTAACATCAAAGTAGCTACTTTTGTGTGTTTATTATATTTTAAGCATTTTCATTACATGCGGCGATTTGCAGGAAAGCATCTCCCACACACCAGCACGTCTGATTTCCCCAACCATTTAGAATGAATAAGCCTGCCTCGAACGTCCGTCCATTGCCTTTTTGTCAGTCTTAAATAGTTAAATTTATTTTGGGATTTAGGTCAGTCTGGATAGCACAGTAACAGCGGTGTATAAGACAGCTAAAGAATTCTATCGATTTTAAACATTTTTACAGAAACTAACACCTGCAATTGACACAGTAACCTCTGCGGTAACATAAAACCAAGGTTAAGTTTCTTTACGTATCACACATAAAAGTGTTGAAAATATGTGCATACAGAACCCATGGATGCTGCCTGATCCCAGACAGCATTTTACACAATTTACTATGACTTCTCGTATTTCAAATATGTATCTTATAGGAAATGAAAGGAAAGTAATGAATTTTTGTGGCTTGGATTCTATGTTTGTTAAGTTTTTATTAATTTATATTAACCTAAATATTCACTACAAAACTGAAGAATTTAAAATAAAACAGACGTTAAAAGTCCTTTCTAAAAATTTTGTTAAATGAAATACGACGAATTATTGGATGCACTTGATAAGACTTAGTTCTCCTTCGTTATTGATTCTGGAAGTCTGAAGGACGATTCGAGATCCTGCTTTCTACAACCTTTTATGAATTATATATAATCAATAATTGTATAATTAGTTTTTATAAGTTTATTCAGTTTCTCGTAAAAACGTCACAAAATAAGACTAAGACCCATGGAATGCCATCTGTGAGCGGAAAACAAACGGGCGACTATAGTTTTGAGGGATATAAAACAGTACGTCAAATGGGACAGACCTTGGTTTCAGGTCAGACACTGAATACTCTGAGAGTTGAATATCTGAATGTTCATAAACGGGATGATGTGAATGACTGGCAATCGCCCTACTCAACTGAAGAACAGTCCGGTACTTGGTTTTTTATTCTTTGGGCCATAAAGTTCGGTAAGAGTACTGCAGGGCCATAACACAGAAGAGAGCATCTACCTTCAACTGAGAGCTTAAATTCCGCCTTCGAGGCGATCGCATTTGACTGAGTAATTCAGTGCATCGTAAACAGGAGATGATTACTTACCGTGTACGTCAAGCATGTCAAACTCGCGGCCCGCGGGCCGCATGCGGCCCACAACGAATATTTTTGCGGCCCAGCCAATATAACGGTATGTAAGAAACGTTTTAATAAAAATTTCGTAACTTAATTTTTACAATATCCTGTTATACATAATTATTAGTAACGAACTACAACGTTCGCCAATGACTGATTACTATAATCGTGTTCCATCCATTTCCCTTACGCGCAGGCGCACCATTTCCCCCCACTAATACTAGCAGCGAATATTTTAGCAGTCGATTATATATACCTACTACCACGTGCCAGTGCCACGTCATTAGTCTTGTACTGACTTGAGAGAAGAGATGCCAAGTGTCAGAAAGAAAACATTAATTTTATAATTGTTCTTGTTCCTTTTTTTATACTATACTTTTCTAAATAAACCTACGTTTCTATGAAAATTGAAGTTTTTGTTTTTTGCGGTCCACATAAACTTAAACCTTATTTATTTGGCCCGTGTTAGCCTTTGAGTTTTACATGCTTGGTGTACTTTATATTAGCTGCAAATAATACTGATACCACTTAGAAATAAGCCATTAAGATTTACCAAGGAGCAGGGGAAACTTTTTTAATTGTTGATGTTGGATATAACACAATATGTGTGTAGAGAACAATGTGATGAGGAATATGTTTTGATCTAAGTGAAAGAAAATTACAGGTGGGTAGTGAAATATTCACAAGCGTCATAATTTTTATCACAAGAATATAAGGTGGGCGGAGTACATGGGAGAGTTTTATAAATGCATACAAATCTTAGCCGTAAACCGTAAAGGGTAGTCATTGGAGCAGAGACGAAAGACTAGTTTTAAAATCGGATCTTAAATAAATAATTTGTGAGTATTTGAACTCTATTTGTGGCACACGATACGGTTTAGTCGTAGATTTCTGTGGAAACAGTAGACTACTGTATGTTCAGCTTCCATAATAGGCGGAAAAGTTATTTCTTTACTTGAGTGACTATTAGCTTTTCAAAACAAATCTGCTCCATTGTGTTAGTTAAAAGGCAACTATTAAATTTAAGGTTTTAAATGGTGTCTTTTACATTCATGCTCGTCGCAGCAAAGAATTTTCTATCCTTTCCGAATCTTCCAACCGTGTTATTTGACATTCCCTTATTCGTGTAATAATATCAACCATTTAATTTCCGTCCTCAAATCTGAAGTGTAGGCCTATTAGAATTTAACAATCGATGTTCATTCAGCGCTCCAATAAAATGAATTTTTGCCGATAAATCATCTTTGTATTATGCTGTCATTATATCAGATCAACATGGAACAGATCTTTCATGCACACAGAAATATACATTTTAAAAATCCTTAGGAATATAATTTCAGTGCGAGCAACCAAAATATTATTTTTGGCTTGAGAATCCACCACATTAGTTACTATTAATGCTAAATGAGTTAATTTAATTTATAAGTGATATAAATAATTAACTTAATATAAATTAAAATAAACATATTAAATCGTATTTCATGAAACAGAATACTATGTTTCTTTCCGCTGCAGTTCTTTACAGGGCACCTCGTATATCCACTTTATTGTCCACTTCAATGCCAAATAACACTGTAGTTAACACAGTGTCGATAAATAACTCACGAACCAAAGGGTTGACGTTCGCGCATGGAAGAGTACGGTTTAAACACTGAAGGCTTTGTGGTTCGTCCCATTTGTATAATTCCAGGATAAGAACAATGAAGTGACGTTAGAACTCTTCCCTCAAGTTCTCTGTTGACTGCTCAAGCCCATTTCTTCTCTTCTAAAAATAAAACTATCATTACTGAAAAATGATTATATGATTTCTGAGGAGACTAAGGAACATGCATTTTGTTTGTTCGTTTGTATATTGTTAATCCAAAACAAAATTAAAAGGCTATATCTGTTGGTTTCAAGTTACTGAGCACGAACGTTCAAATTTCTTCTGAAGGTCTGTGACGATGGCGCGTTGTTGAAGCAAATTACTTTGTAGACATTAAATCTGGGACGATGCATAATGTCCAAAAAGTAATTTGCTTCAACAAAACGTCGAAGAAAAATATCCTCATTGAATGTTACAATGTTCGTCAATTTAAATTTCTAAATTAGGTGAGTGGTGCATGAGTACACTTTGTTTCTCCTTTGTTAATACTCTTACAGATTACAGGCCTACAGAAACCTAATACGAAGTGTCCTCATTTTCTCTCTTTGTTTACTTTCGTCTCAGATTCTTTTACTAGATGATCATAATCGGATTTGAAGCGGACAAGCGATCTATAGTCGACGCGCCATTGTTTTGCTACTCTTATGGCTCGACAAGAATGAATAACTTAACATAAAATTGGCCAACAGAATTATGTATTCAAGAGATTGCCATAAATAAGCAATTTAATTATTTCTGTAAAATTTATTCACTTAAAACCGTAGGCAAGAAAGGATGCTTTAGCTTATTATGAAATTTCTTAGTTTGTTTATGGAAGTAATCTTAAGAAATAAACTGCAAACAATAATTGGTGACACAAAAATGTGATCAGTTAAAATTTAAAGAACATGTAGACAGATACATAAAATTCTTTCACAGAAGAAATAAAAATACATGGATTTATGAAAAACCAATTTAACTTTGCGACCTTAGAATTGACTTCAGATAAATCATTTCTTTTGAAGAAGAAGCAAATTATGGCAATATGTATTTTATATTACTAAAAATATTTGTTAGTACCAATCATGCAATTTGTCTTTTTTCAATCTGTTCAATAGTAGTTATTGATATCACAGCTGTTTTAACTAATAGAAGATAAAAAATGATATAATTTTATTCTTACCAAAGTGATGTCTATTCCCATAAACAAAATTTTCGTTTATAATGAGGGCATAAATTACAAGTATTTGCAAACAAAGTAACAAGAAAATTATTTGGACCTAAGAAGATTACGCTATTAGGAACTAAGATTAGGTTTACATGGGATCAGTTTCAAGATTTATGACATCACTTGGTATCGTTTGTGAAATGAAATTTCGGTGTTTGTGATGAACTTGGAGTGGAAAAAGAAATACGTTCAGAATTTGTAAATAGAATACGTCTTGAAAATTGTTTCTTAGAAGGTTAAGAATGAGATGGGACGGCAATAATGAGATGGAAGACAGAGTTACAGATTCTGTAGACCGGAAGTGAGTGAATTTGTCTCATTGTCGTGTCGTATGATGGGTTTTAATACGTGAAATGTGGAATCTTCTGGAGTTTATACCAAACAATTATTTTGCAGGTTCCTTTAAGAAACTAATCGACAAACTATTGGGGGTCTTCATATAGTACTGTGCCACACTGTAATTGGTTCCTCTACAACGAAGTGATCTATTGTGATTGCAGTTGTGTGAAGTGAAAGCAACTTGATAACATGACTGATGGTCTAGATGTACATTCACTGGGAAACTCTCCACACTCAAAATGAGACGCCCACTGAACAATATTGTACTACAGTCTCATGGGTAATTAACAATGTATAGTTTGTGGGCTTGACGTCATACAAAACATAAAAGTATTTTCGGGTGAAATAATTTTTATGTCATTGAAAACACGGATAGAACTCGGTGTATGATTTGCATAGCCAGCCCACTTCAGCGTTGCATTTACGAAACGCATTGTGATTTAGTTCTGCGAGCGTAGATTTATCGCTCCACGAGTCCGTACGATTGAGCTGCAAAAGTACGCAACAATTTTCAATTTAATTTGGTATTGGATGTGTATGAAGAGTTGCGAAAAGACTGCCTAATCATCATATATCACGTAAAGTAAGGTAAATATTTGCAGGGATTCTTTATGTTTTAGCACAAGCAAAGAATAACATATGGGTACGTTCTGTCTGCCGCGTCCTTCAACCGACATCGTGCTGCCATCTATCATTGGTCCTACGAACCGATTATTCTGCCATGAAACTGGATAATGAGTGAATGGATTTCCGTAAAATTTGGTTTGAAGGCTTTTCCACTTAAGGCCACACCAACCTTAAACTTCTTTTAGTTTCCTGCACCTGGAAATATCAACTTGATGGATGTTAAAACTTATAAGGTGGGAGGACGATTTTAAGTCATGACGTCATTACCCATGGTATTGTGTGACGACTGATTACGTCATCTTCCGTCATTTTTTTACTAGTCAGAAATAACTCGAGAGCGGTTGAACAGATTGTCATCAAATCTGTTATGAAGGTCATGTCATTGGAGGTTAGAATAAACTTGTCATTTTTTAATTTCCTAGAGTCGACAATGCCGAATTCAGGAAACCACTTAAAATAGTTGGGTTCATTAAAATATATTTAATGAAACCTGTAGTAACATCAGTGTGGGCAAACATTTGTGTTATGCATTTCCTATATGGAGTGGTCTCAATTAAGGAAATACTTTCTTACGACCGCTTTTCATCTCTGCTTTAGAATATTTCTGGCCCATGCTAACGATGTTAATTTACTGGGCGAAACCATAAATAAAAAAACTACCGAAGCTCAATAATATTGCAGACGGAAATTTCGTCTAGAAGCAAACGCAGAGAAGACTAGGTACATGTTAATGTTCCTTCACCATGCTACAGGAAAAAATCATTATATAAATTTAACTCGAAGAAATACAGAGCAGACTAAATATGGGGGATGCTTTCTATCAGAAAATTCAATAAATGGAAAGATTAAAATATACAAGACTCTAATTTTACCTATTTTCTGTTTGGGTGTGGGTACAGGGCTCTCATTAAGAGGAGAACAAAAATTGAGCACAGGAGAATTTATGACAGTAAGAGGGAAGAAGTGACAAGAGTCTGAAGAAACAAACTACACAGTTAAAACTTACATAAATTTCATTTTTATCTACGTATTTTAAAGTGATAAAAAGGAGGAGGCTGAAATGGAATGTGCATGTTGTACTAATAGGGTAGATGAAGAATGCGTACAAATTTGATTTGGATAGTCTGGAGCGAGAAACTTAGACGAATCTGAGAGGATTTCATTTATCTGGTTAAAGATAGGGGACGGTGTAGGTTTCTTGTGAACACATTGATGTGGTCCATAAGATGCGAGAACTTCCTCGAGTGTCTGACCACATTATTAGCTTTCCAAGAAGAACCCTGTTCTATGAAGTTAGTTAGAATGAGGATATATCAGCATGATGAATGCACGAATTTGTGAGGTGGTAAGATGATTAAACGCGATGTAGTCTTTACCCACGAACATCTACGATGACTGATGACTTCATCAAGCGTGATGATATAACTTGGGACGCTTTAAAGCAAAAGTAAGTCGAGAATGGTTAAACGATTTTTTTTTGTGAAATTTGGAGTCTAGTTGAAAATAGTGATTTAAAATTTCCTACAGTCATTAATACCAACGTAACGGTTCCTCATACATATGTTGTGGAAAGATGATTACTTAAGTAAATATGATATACCGCGACGACTGACTACGTCATCGCCCATGTTAATATATATCAGAGATTATAGGAACCATCTATCAATGGCCATACAAACCATTTGATTTCACACCCGTCAGACGAAGTTTAATGAGTACCTTCGATTATTTTGTGTATTAAACAGAGCAGGGCTTTGAATATTGATTTTCAGTAGTGAAGAGGATATATTTTTCAACATGTCTGCCCTTACAATATTAAGAGAATGTAGACAGACATAAATTAGGGGCTGTGCGAAAGAGTTACATTGCAGTCACTACGTCTTAATCTTACGAGCAGTACATAAACTTATACCACATTACGTTACCCCAGGATCTTATAATAAGTTATGCTTCTTCAATACCTGACACCTCCGATGAAGTTAAGAACTACCAAAACTGAGAGACCTTCAGTGTTATGACACTCACACCAAGTTTGAAGAAGTTCAACCTGTTCGTTTTCAGATTCATGTATTTCAATAAAATTTATGTAAAGGGACTTTGCGAAACCAAAACGAATAACGAATATTCCCGGATATTCGGTCAGAGGGTAAACCTGTGTGTGGGTGTTAGAAATTACAAGGATGTACGTATGCTATGGAGTGGAGATGAGAATTTATTGATTTTCAGTCGTAAGGAAACTGACAGTCGCTTCACATCACGTGTTGTTTGGTCGCAGTTTGGAAAATAAAATTCGCTAACAAAGATATTGTATTACTTGTTAATTAATGTTCAATGCGAAACAGAGTTTCGCAGTGCATTGTGCCTGCAAGTCCCTCCAGGCAAATTCCGGCATAGTAGCTTAAATTAGACTACGACCGCTTCCTTCCTCATCCTTTCCAATTCAGTATTCACTGTCATCTTCTTAATCTACGCTATATAGTCTGAGCTACTGAAAAAGCGTCGTTAAATAATAGTAAAATAACGCGAATTTCGGACGCATTTTATTTTACTACTAAATAAACTCGGCTGACTCACCATAAATATACTACTGAAACTCACATTAACATTACTCTCGTGTATATAATATTTAAGAATTTATTCCTAACCTCAAAGGAGGACAAAACAAGTAAAAATAACACACACAACACTTCACTATTTTAAGAAAATGAATGCTGTTTGCAGTAAGAATCATACGGAACCCATTCATAAAATGCAGTCTTGCTGATTTTTAAATGTGGGACATATAGTCACCACTACGCTTTATAGAGTTAAACAAGCTCTTCTATCAGTGACATAATACACATAATCACATGCATCATGCAACGTTCCTATAATATATTGGGGGCACATGCATATATACAACATGAATCTAAACCTAACTTTAGAATATACTTTGCAATCTGACGGATAATTTAGCGTATCCAAGTTAAGAGTAAACAGATTTTATTGCTTTCCAGGTGACCGTTCTTCGATTAACTTCACTGGACTTCCATATAACGAGGTACTTCTTATTGACACAGCGAATCTAAAAATTTTGATACAACCTTCAGACTACCACCGAGGAGCAACCTACGTTTCTTCGTTTCGCAAGACAATTCCGAATTATATCAGTCTCGATCTTGGTAAATACTGAGCAAAGAGACCAAGTTTTATGAAATTTCTACGCCTAATAGTTGCACGAATTTCTTCCAAAGACTGTGGATCGTTCATTTACACGTTTCCTTCCAATGTACCCCACAAATTAAAGTTACAAAGATTTATATCGGGTGATCGCGGAGGCCAAAATCCTCAACTTATGACTCGTTCGCCGTAGAATTAACATAGCGCAATCATAAAATTGTTGCATTATCTTGATTCACAAAACGCCCATACAATATATCTTCATCAGTCAGTTGATTGAAAAAGGGTAGCAAAAAGCAATATTACACAACATTCGAAACCGGCTGTTTTGTGAAATAACATGGGCCTAATTGTCCTCCGCGTACCAATTGCACACAATACCTCAACCTTAAATCATGCACTGACAATTCATTTATAGCATTAATGTTTTCTATGCTCCAGTAATTTTTACTGTAACCACATAATTTGTTAATTCTTGAAACGACCTACAGCGTTGTATACTTGACTAGCAATCTGAACGCTAAATCTATGTACGACTGTAGATTTTAAAGGCCGCAACTTTACTCACTTTTTACCAATGTGAGTTTTACTGTTTGCCAACCTACGCTGAACAGTCAGAAGACGTAACTAATTCTTAGGGCTTGCTTCTAATCGAGCCCCCGTGACATTAAGTTCTTATTCAGTCAGGACATGAGTTTTTGTGGATTTCTTTAGTTCAGCACCGATCCCACAAAACGTATTTGTTACTAGATTATAAAAATTTCCTTTACACCGCACTGTGTTGCTAGGATACTCTCTAAAAAACTTCGTGTAATATTTCCTTAAGAAAGAACGATGTAAAAATGCACAGAATATGAATCATTTATGTACAAGACTGTATTTTATTTTTAAACATTATACTTTACGACACTGCTATCTGAATTTGTAAGTATCCCAAGAATTGACCATGCTAAACAAACAGCTCTATTGATATAAGCCAACAAACATAGCATCGGGCGGCTGAGCGAAAGTTTGGCGGCAAACAGCGGGCCAGCGTCGGCGAACAAGTTTCTAACCAATCGGTCCTAGGACAAATTGGATTCCTCATTTCAAGAATTTTATTTGACAAACAAATCTTAGATTCTTTGTCAGTAACTAGAGGTCATGCTTATGCTGATTCATATCCATTGTAATTACATAATGGATCCCTTATAAGCTACTGAAAAAAAAATCATTGTAAGCAATTCAAAACACGCCCCAGATGGCCATGTGACGTGTGGGTGTCACGTAACTGCGTACTATCAACCGTTAATTTCCATTATCTGTTGCACTATATGGACAGTAAGCAGTTTGAAAGTGCGCAGACATTGTAAAAACCGTATTGTCACTTTGAGGCCTCCGTTTTATCGTTTAATACGCGTTTTGTGGAAATAACCACACAGAAGACGTCAAAAATACGTTTGTGGAAATGCTTACGGAATTCAACTTGCCGAACCGCAACAAAGTGCATCAGCTGATTGACAAGTTCAGTGATACCGGAAGAATCGCGGACGCGAGGGATCGGACATGCCACGTGTTCCAACAGAGTACAAAGTGGACTACTGGACATTTCCGGCTGGGAAATACAAATCTGGAAAAAAAAACCACGCCCAGAAGTCACAGGAAGCTTACATCACATATTCATCAACGTGGAGCGCGCTTAAAATATCAACTGTACCAGCATTCGTATATGTTAACATCAGTGCATGAACTCAAAGAGACTTTTTTCCGTAGGAAATCATATCAGCAAAGATGCCTCGTTTCATTTAGCAGCGTGTGATCGGCATTTACTCCGAATAATATTACAGAGGCAAAACAGTGTTATCAAATCTTATTGCACGGTTATTGTCAACGATAATTTTAACTTGTTACGCAGTCCGTCACTGGACTTGAATTAACACATCGCCTGCGGCTGCAAATAATGCTCCACTGCATCACGTCTGCTTCATGTACTTCGTGAACTATTAATTTCAAGGCATATTTAGCCATCGAGGTCGACCGATATTAGTGCCATGATTTTTCTCCATGGGGAGCAATTAAGGTTGCAGTCTCTGTCATTTGAGGGATACTGGATACTTTGACGACCCGTTCTTCAAGTGCCTGAGCACTGCGGGTCCCAACCTTTCGTTGGCTTGATCTATAGACATTCGGTAGGTCTCCTTGGACTAGGGATCAGCCCGTCGCAAGGCCTCTACCTGTACACAGGACAGCACAACACAGAAAAACGATGAAAAACTTCCATGACTTGAGTGGGATTCGAACTCACGGTCCCAGTGACCAAGCGGCACAAGGCCCACGCCTCAGACCGCGCGGCCACTGCGGACCCCCATTTAAGGGAAGTCATCTCTAATTTCAATTTGGAATATTCCCAAATGCAAATTTCCAAAGAGATAAAACGAGTAGATGAGTGAAGATGGCTGCATTCTGGGTTCTAGCGCCTCGAAGACAGCAAGCATCTCTGGATCGTGGGCAAACCCTTCCTACCAGAGTTCACAGCGCAACAACCAAGAACACAGCCGTCTTCATACTCGCTGCCGGGGGAACGTTGTCGCACTAAGTAGATTCTTGTGTACAAGCACGTGGGGTCCACTTCCAACGCGTGTTGTAACTGGTAGCTCTAAGGATGTTCATCATGAGAAATATATTTGTTCTTACAGGTGCAGAGGGACTTCTAAATCGCGCTGTATAAATTCTAAAACATTGTAAATGTAAAAAATCCTATTATAATAAATATCGGTCTGTCTGAATTTTGGTATTTACTGGTAACGGATAGATGATGATGGTGTTATTACACCAAAACGTAAAGCCAAATGCAAGTTTGTATAATAACAAAGACAGCGCTTTGTTGCTGGCTTATTTTAGGAATTCCAAAAAGGTTGATCTTTTCAACAACATTAATTCCTCACTGTTAATTTTTGTTCACCAAACTTTTTTAACCAATGGCAGACTCTAATTTGTATTACTGTTTCTAATTACACAAGATGAGATATTGCCTTTTTTTAACTACAACGTAAGAATATATAATTTATTATACTAATTCACGGCACACCTGAAATTTTGTGACAGCACACCAGTTGTGAAACACACACACACACATATATATGTATATATATTGCTATTATATGTCTTTGAAATATATCAGAGGCCGAGTTACACAGTTTCATTAGTTGCCATCCTCGCATCAAAACAGTTCGTGCAGCCGCCAACTTATTTTATGTTGTAAGATTTGAGGTGTTCACAGCAATAGAAATTTTCATCTTTATTTTATATTCATATATAGAATGTATTAAAATGCTATATATTATTAGAAATTTTCATCTCTATTTTATATTCTTATAAAGAATGTATTAAAATGCTATATATTATTGTGTGAACTGCTAAATTAGGGACCTTGTATTCGACGACACTAATGACTCTCTAACCTCACGAATTCGTTGAACACAAATGATTCTTCTGTTGAACTCAGTAAACTGAAATATATCAAGACAAGAAAGGACACGAAAGTATGATATTTATACGGAATTTCAAGAAAATATGTCGATCAGTGTGTAAAACATTGATGTTTGTGTATTTAAGTCAGGGCACGGGCTAATTTACTCAGCTAACATAACAGCGAATAATTAACCATTTGTTCCGTCAGAACCCGAGAACTACGATTATGGTTAGGGATCAAATTGTTTAAATTTAAATTAACAGACCTGCCAATAATGAAAATACTGTAGTTATAAACTTACCGACTAAAAATATGTGCTAGTCTCATTATGGTGATGGAAGCATTTTAATAAAATAAAGTTCCATAAATCATTTCCTCTACTTTTTATATATCACTGATTTATTCCTCTAAAAACAATTTTTATTCACTTTAACTGTACGCTTATTCATTATTCCTGAAAACGTAAGCATGATGGTATCCTGTTCAAGTAAAATTTATAACAGATCTATCCGTCGATTATTCTCATAGGATAAAAGAACTTTACCTATCACAGTGTTCTTTTCTGTCTCGAAATAAGAATAAAGGTACCTAAAAATCCCTGGTTTCGTATGTAGATTGTTATAGAAAATGTCTACAGCATATATAAACCATCACTTCTTTTGCTTCATGACCTATGTACCTATAGAATTCTGCAGTTTCCACTGGGTCCATATCCATCCTTTGTCCCCATAACGAAACCATTGAAATTCCTTCGTCCAAGATTTCCCATTGACTGCATTCTTTATCAAAGACAGCACCCTTCATATATAAGATGTGGACGCAGTATCGTGAAGAGAATCTCTCGAAGAAAGAGCCTTTGTCCTTTTTTCTTCTAACTAAACGGACGGCTTGAAAATACGCGCGCGCGCACACACACACACACACACAAATTGGAACCTAACTCCAAAAATATGCTCACACATATATATAGTTCAGGCAGTTATCAATACAATACGAAGTTTTCTCTGTGTCAAATTTCACTGCAGAACAATTAGAAATACAAGAATAAATGGTAATAAAAGTGTTTTCCCTCTTCACACATGCTTTTTAAAATACTATAACTATTAAAATTTACGTTAATATAACTTCAACCTTTACCTCCCTGATACTAATTCCATCGTGTCTTATTATTCTTAAAGGTCAATAATATCTGAGCTAGTCACTAAATTCACTGCCATTTTTCTGGCTCGAATTTTAAGTACCTACTTCGCATGATACCGAGATTCAATCTTAGCCTCAGCCACTTGAAATCTAATTCATACACATACATATTGTTTCCTGAAACTCCATCTTAATGTAATCGACACAGGATTAATAAGGAATCTTCTTTCTAGTGATTTTTCGATTAAAATTCTGTATTAGTTTTCATCCGCTTATGACAGCTTTATGCTCCGTCCATTTCACCCTACTTGATGAAGTCACTAGATGGCTCAAATGTGAACTTTTTTACAGTTTCCTGGTACTTATTCTTCTCAGGACCGAATGTAATTCTCAACAATATGTTCTCAAACGCACTTATATAGGCCTATTAATTAGCGCTTCTTTAAATTAGTCAGTCACATTGGTGTCTTTGTTTTAACAGATATTTGGCATAAATAATTTCAGTTAATGGAAGTAAATGAAAATTCGCATAGAGACAGATACGAGAAGAAACGTAACAGTATTAAACAGTGGTTCTTAATCATTATTAACCGCTACCCTAACTGCGGGATCATAAATAAATAAGAAAGGAAAAAAGTTAAACAGTAAAACATTTTTAACTGTAGGCATGTGCAGGTGTGACCGAGCTTCGCAAATTTACAAAAGCAGATACTGCACCATGAAGTTTGGTAGAATTTTGCGGATGTTTCAGAGGTATTCCTGCCTCCATAATCAGGGTTATCATTGCCGTGATGTTAAGGGCAGCAAACACCTGTGAAACGTCGGTAAACGTTTGCAACACAAAATGGCGCAACAACCGAGAAGACATTCATCTTCATAACCGCCGCACTAAGAACCTGAAATCTGAATCAGATATCTGCTGAGCGGGTAAAGAACAGATAAAACACAAACAACCACATGTAAAACAAAGCAATTTTTAAATTTAAAAAAAATTAAGAGAATGCCACAAACTTAGTTCAAACAATGGCTTTGGTTTTTATTCGAAATGATTTCAAAGCGCTGAAGACGGACTACATCGTAGTCAGTCATCCATTTTGTGACCGAGCCCCTATCGAAAATCGTCTTCTCCCCTCTTCTACTTTCTGTTCGTAATAGCATGGCGACAGAATTTTGGAACATAAAGCAGAATTAATTAACAATTTATTTAGAACAAATATGGGAATGTGTCCTGTAACAACACGGTGTTCAAATAATTTTCAAATATTTTAATTTAATTTTACCTTCTAACACAGTTTTTTTAGTCTTCTTTTAAACACTTTTCCTGAAGAAAAATTAACAATGTGAGTAGGTCTATAATTCATGTTTTACAGAATTTTAGTCTGATAAACTGAAAGTACGAGACCACTTTGAGAACTAGAAGTGAATGAGTGGATAATAAAAAATAAAATTCGAATATGTTGAGTGGATTCATGTGGCTCGGGTATGCGTCCAGTGGTGGGTTATTGAGAACACGTTAATAAACATTGGGTTTTCATCAACTTCGGAAAATTTCTTGAACTGGGTGACTGTCAGTTTCTCTATGAGGACCGCAATGAAACAATAAGTGTTCTTCACCATGTACAATAACTGACAAAATTAATTGCCTGACCGATCTAACATCCGATCAGTTAACTCGCTAACAGATCCCCGTATAAATTATTAGCTTAGTTCTTTCATTCCACGATTATTTCCAAAGCTATTGCTCTATTGTTACAGCTCGTATATTTTAGACAAAACTTTGGCATGTGTCATAGCTAAGGAACTGCTTCTTGAGGTCGAGCGTATAAGCTGCTCCTAGCCTTCAGTGTCTTGCAGTAGACAGCCAAGTGAGATACCAAGAGCTGGTGTCGCTTTCGACATCCAAACTGTGAGTGTAATTAATCTTTTGAAGCCGAAGCTCGTTTAATTAATGTTGAAGAATTCAGCTTTGCCTTGAAGAACATAAGTCACCACCACAAAGATTAAATGGTTAATGCTATTTAAGGAAATATCACACGAAACCCAAAAATATAAACTGAAAGTTTTAATTCTTGTCAAAGAAAGAGGGTTGTATAGTTACCACTGCCCTTTAAAAGTTAATGTTTGCCAGAGCATATATGGAAGGTAAAGGAAAAAGTTTGAAGTAATAAGATAAGTAAGATACAACCGAAATATCGCACTAAACTTAAAAATAAACATTTCACAAATGTAACATTATTTACAAAATTAACATTAAATAAAGGTAAAACGATTTCTCTTCACGCTAACACATGCAATGTATTGTTTTGTATTTTACATGCATATAAATAAATATTTTAAAATATCTCTTTTACGAGAGGAAGGTCAAATTTTATCAGAACAGCCCTCAGACTTTACAATATAAAATAAGCAAACTATTAACACTATAAAAAGACACTAGTGCCAAACGCGTTTCAACCTCAAGAGGTCATCATCAGGTTGAAACGCGTTTGGCACTAGTGTCTTTTTATAGTGTTAATAGTTTGTTTGTCTCAGAGTTCATTTATTTGTTTATTTTATATTCTATGCACTACACGGTATGCAAAGTTTTAAGACTCAGACTTTACGTTGATCACTGCTTAGTTTCATTATGATGTGGCTTCAGTACATCGCGAAGATAAGGATAAAATTGTCAGATAACTGCTGCGTATGCATAGGTAACTAATATCTGACAAGTAAACTCATGCTCACAACTAATAGTAACATTACCAGCACGTGTGCATCGCAGTGGAGAGGGGTAAAACTTCATGGGATATATTCCAGCAATTAACTTTTCATCGATAACCGACCATCGTTAAATAACTTATGATCGAACTAACATTAATTACTCCATGATGGTCTTGAGGCTACAGCATGATGTATAAACTTGTGATATTCAATTTTCATGATTGTGTATGACACATATGAGGAGACATGTTTCGTCAAAATTAATTAAGACTTATCCAGTGCATTATTTACCATGCCTTCTCATAATGCCATGGGTTTTGCTTCCTTTTATGTTAGTAATAATATGGCGTCACTGAAGACTTCTCGGGTGAACAGTCATCTTGGAATTGAATTATTCACGTTTTCGGAGACCTGGTTCTCCCACCATTATTACAGACTAATCGATTAATTCCACGCTCACACGACTGATCTGTCGAGCTGACTTGATTGATCCCACCGAAGCCCTGATGTTGGAGGCACAGATAGTTTCCGAAACTTTGGAAATTAAATCAATTCTGACATGAAATGATCGACCGAGAAGACGAATTTATCTGAAACATGTATAAGAATGTTAGAAGAAGTACTTGTAAGTACTCGGGGTAGAAAGTTGGATGAATTTACAGCAAAGAATTAACTGTAAATGGAGTGAGATAAGCCTGCAAACAATAACTTACAAGTAATTTTCTTTTTATTTACTTACTTTCTCCGTTTATATTTCTCTTTTCCTTCGTGTTTATATATGCATATGTTGTTTTCTTTCGTGAAAGGGCATCACCCTTTGACTTCTTCCTCATGAACTAGGTTATAAAGTATTCACATTTCTTCTAGTAAATGGTTGTTGGAAGGAAACTTGTGATTTCTATTTTGCTTACGTCATAAGCTCTTCAGCCTGTTATTTTGTAAGCTGTAAGTACATTATAGAAAACTCGTGCTGTGCTTGCAGAGACAAAAAAGACTCTCAACAATTTCCACTAATGATCTTCTGCTCTCTTTTGATATGTGAGGAAAAAAAGTAATTTTCGGCGGGTCGCAGATTTCATATTCTTCTTCTGCGTTTGTTAATGCAGTGACTGAATAAGAAGCCGGTCAAATATAACGCACTCTTTCAGTTACATTGAGTGGTAGCCCTGGTTTATTTCTACAGCTCATGTATTTCCAGTAATATGACATCTTGTTTAAAACCTTATGTTCATTATTTTAGTTGCTCGTTTTCATTGAAAATATCCCAATTTAACAGTTGTAAAACTCAGGGATTTCTTTTCGTCATTGGTATATTTATTTCCGTTCCGTTGACAACACTTCACAGAACCTTTTATTGTGAGTATCATTTACTCTATTGTAGTAAAGGCGAATTTATTTACTAAGGAACAAAGTAACTGGTAGAAGATATTCCTTGAGCAGCTGAGAATATTACCCTGCCTGTCTAGAAATTACAAGTTTATATGGAACACAAAGGTTGATCGCATACAGTTAGCCCGTCTGTGGGGCATATCCGGTCTCATAGCAAAATGGCCGAAGCCTCAAGCTGTCGACTAACATATTTTGAAATCCACTGCGATATAAGTAGCCTACGTGCTAATCTGCAAATGTCAAATTCTTGAAGTCCCATATACAGGATGATTCTAAAAGCACTTTACAAATTTGAAAGTGTATAGAAATTTATTCAGAAGGCTTATAGAATCGGTTGAGGTGTCATTTTGTAGCAAAACAAATCAAGGTTTACCTCAAACAGTCATTTCGGTTCGATGTGATTGCCATTGCTGATACTGCAGACATCCCACCTGAAATCAATTTCTTGCCAAACAC
>NW_019059693.1:1091103-1136595 GCF_000696155.1 Zootermopsis nevadensis
GGAACAAACACACGATCTTTAATGAAACCCCATAAGAAAAAATCGAGAGGTGTCAAATCTGGAGAACGAGGTGGCCATGCTATCGGCCCTGTTCGACCAATCCACCGACCTGGAAAACTGTTATTCAGGAAGTCCCGGACTTCTGTGAGGTAGTGAGGTGGTGCGCCGTCTTGCTGGAAGTGAATGCGTCCTTTTTGGTCATCTTCGTCTAACTGTGGTATGAGAAAATTTTCGAGCATATCCAGATACACGATACCGTTGATGGTTCTCTCATGGAAAAAGAACTTTGCTAAGGGCACAAAACACGTTCACCTTTGGGCTGTCACGAACATGTTCCAGAGATGCACGTAGATTTTCGCTGCCCCAAATCCTGCCGTTGCAGGTGTTTACCTTACCACTGACATGAAATGTCGATTCATCACTAAAGAGTATGTAGTCCATTAATGTTTCGTCTTCCTCTATCCGATGCAACATTTCTTCACAGAATTCCTGACGAGCCACTTTATCTTAGCCAGTAATTTCTTGCACAATGGTAAATCTGTATAGTTTTAAGTGCAAACGTTTTCATAACACGCGCCAAACGGTCGGTTGTGAAATGCCAGTCTCACGAGACGCACGTCGCGCTGATTTCGCAGGACTACAGACAAAGCTCTCCCTTACTCGTTTCACGACAGCATCAGAAACACGCGGGCGACCGGAGATTTGTCATGGCGAACAGAACAACCAGTCTCAACAAAATTTTTGTGCCAAGAGTAAATTGTAGGTCTACTGGGAGGATCCTTACTATACTGGGTGCGAAAATTTCGTTGAGCCATTGTCGCAAATTTCGTTTCTTCAAACCACAGCACACAGCGAGCGCGCTCCGCATCTGTGAAAGTAGCCATTTTGAAATTAACTGCCGCTTGCGCTCGCGGTGACAGAATTCGGAACTACAGCACAACGTGAGTCAAAAGTGATTTGTTTTGCTACAAAATAACACCTCAACCAATTCTGTAAGCTTTCTGATTAAATTTCTATACACTTTCAAAGTTATAAAGTCCTTTTAGAATCACCCTGTATAATGAATGAATGAGTCTAGAAATTTCCCGTCTTCAAGCAACCCGGTGATACGTTACCGTGAGCCCGTCCTCAGCCAGAAGAATCCAACCGACAAACTCATACCCTACTTAGACCAATTTTAGAACAAAATACAACATAAATTCTGTTCTTATATTTCGCCTTGCGGCCCGAACTGGGTTTTGTGTATCTTACCGCTTAATGGTGAGGTAGTGCCTGTACGCTCACATGTTGCGTCTCCGAAACTGATCAGCGGATTAGATAAAATTTGGCACCGAAATCTACACTAAAACATGTTTGTGAATTTTAATTCTGACTTATCAATGTACAATACAAAATACAATTTTCACTTTAATTCAGGCGTAAATATTCTTATGACAAATTCATTGTACAAATAATTGTAATTAGGAGACTGGCGCTGAAAAATGGTAGGATTCGCAAGGTGGCCCACTATTTGAATTTAGCAGTAACTGTAAAAACAAACGAACAAGCCTAGCATCTGTTTGCTGTCTAGTTGTGTGCCTGCAGTACCAATTGCAGATGATAAATTCCTGTCTGTTAGTGCACGAAAATGTCTCAGAAGTGCTGATTACGAAGAACGCTTAACAAATTCATCTAAATAAATTTACTAATATTTAGATAAAACTAAACACGGCAAATAATTATTATTTTAATACATAGAGAGAAAGATTATGTAATGTAATTTTATAATCTGTTAACATATTAAGGTATTTTTTGTTACGAAGCCGAATAAAAATATAAGGAATTTGGAGAAAATGGTATTCCTAAGCCGGACCAGGCTGTTAAATAACCCGCATGTACTTTACCGCTCTGCTTTGTGGCTTCCAAAGTGTGTAACATTTTCACAATTTCTATTTGCCCCTTTATTCTCACTTGTTTAGGGGCTATTTATGCGAAATATCAGAATTATATTTGCAACATTAAATTAGTTTATTAAATTAGCCTGGTCAACTTTAGAACTTGTATCATTGCTAATACGTCACTGATCTCTACTAAATTAATTTAAAACATTTTTTGATACAATCCAATTTAATGCAGTACAAATACAATTAGGACCTGCCACTTTGAAGCTCTATAGGACAATGCTTTACACCATACATCTGAATCTACAATAAATAAAATTTAAGGCCACTGATTTATGTAAAACAGAAAGAATGTATTTGAGAAAGTTTTCGTATTCCACAGTAAGCATTTCACTCATGATATATTGGCCGTCCTGCAAACAAGTTTTCCGAAATCCTGATTCAGCTGCAGAAAATATAAAGTTTCACACTATACGCTTGGGAATGTGTTTTATTGCTTCATAACGCTCTTTTCGTGAGAATTCAACACGGCCTGTCTTCTGCTCACAGCCAACCTCTCAATTACCGGCATGGCGTCCTTTAAAGGGACAAGGGTCAAGAACAGAGCTCTCATACTCCGCGCGTGTGCAGTTTTTAGACTTTCCCAACAGAAGCAATTTTCACACTGGCTTTCCTAGCTTCCGTTTATTTCTTTCTGTTCAAGATAGAAGCGGCTTTCCGAGACAGAAACAAATATAGTATACAAACTATTTTACCACCTCCAGTATAAAAGCGGCGAACAACATATTTTTAAAGAGAATACTTATCTACATAGACTTTAAAGCAGAACTTGACCACAACTTCTTTTTTTAAATTTTTCAATCTAAATTATGATAATGGTAGGAATTACGAATTAGCAATTACAATAATTTTTGGTCAATTAATTAATTAAATATATTCGGCAGAGTCCTTGAAAAGCTCATATTCGCTTAGGTCATCAAGAAATTTTCGCATTCTATGGAACCCAAAGTTTCGCCAACGTGATCAGAAAATCCCGCCGCAGTTTTATACTCTAACTAGTGAAATCCATTCTAAGTCTCAGATCCTATATCTGGCTCTCCCAAGCGGATTATTTCTATGGGTTCTATGATTTTCTTAACACCAATATGCATGGAGTATGTCTCATGTGTCTTTATGTAATCACAATACAATATTTAACGAATAATATGTAAAAATTATGAATCCTCTTATTAAGTGAGTTCCTCTACTTCCTTAATCTTTCTTAAGGGAGTGTTCTTGTAGTTTTTATATGCGCTTAGATCGAATTCGAAAAGAGTGTCTGTCGCCTGCATGTATCATTAAAATGTTGGTGAACGCAAAATGAAACATAACGGATTATTGTTTAGTCATTACGCGACACTGACAAACATTAACTGCTGTCGCTTTGTATATTCTATTATGGATATAGTTCTATAGAAAGATAGCATTTAAAAATTTGTTTATTTAAATAATTAAAAATTCAATAATATAGAAAATTATGCATTATCTATGAAAGTCTTTAAAACACAATTTCGACTACATGAACCGTGTTCAATAACTCAACATTTAGCCTACAAAATTTACTTACAAGTTTAATTTTGTTATTAAAAATATATATAAGTATAAATGATATTTGAGTTTTTAATTCTTTGTCGCAGTTAATATTGAAGTATTACAGTCACTCAAACACAGCGTAAGTAACTAATCTCGAAGCGTCAGTTCATACAGTTTATTTAACGACGTCTTTTCATTAGCTCAGACTATAGAGCGTCGACAGTATCAGAATTACAGTGAACATAAACCGTATTATTGCAAACTCCGGTCAATCCCCTCCCCACCCCTCAATCACAAATTAGTCGGCTAGCGAAGTGCGCGTGGTACATATCTACCCCATGTAGTGTTCCAACAATTTCTTCAACAGACAGACTCAAACTTCCAGAATGAGATAAGGTTTATTGCATACTGGGTCGTGTGGAGTGAGAAAACTGTTGATTACCTAGTGGAAAGCCGTGCATTATTTGTGATTATGCAGTAATACGCGGTTACCGATCGGCGTCAGGAGACCGGTAGAATAGTATTGAGACGTAGAATGACATTAGTTCAAGAATTCCTTAGGTACGACAAAGAACTGAGATTAGTTTAGCGAGACAATGACAAATATAATGTGGTGTGGTGAACATTTTTGGAATGTCAGTGTACTCAAAACCGTTCAGCTTTTCAATGTTTGTGGGATCATTTAAACATAGAAGTTATAATTATTAGGGTGCAGACCTCTTGAGGCTGCGTTCATAGTGGCTCGGAGCTCCACAAAACCTGACCTAACCTAACAGGTAATAGACAATCTTTAGTCGAGATTAAAGCGTTTAGAGAACGTGAAGTTGACCTCTCTACCCAATATAGTGTAAGAATAATTTGTTGTACTTTCACTTCCGCTCAGCCAAACGTCTTCACGGCGTTTTGCATTTACAGAGGACAACCAAACGAAGAGCAATGCTCCACGTTACATGCCGTCCTAAGAATAGAGTTCACAAGTCGAGGTAATGAACTATATCTCAGCAATGTACAGGAGGGAACCTTATAGCCAAGAACAACATTCTTTCTACTGAATCCTTACTCAATTTGCTGGATTTGTCGTCGAATAGGTCTTCTACCATTAGAGGACCTTCGAAGAGATTTATAAAAGCATCTGAAACCACACAAAGTACTACGTAGGAATAAAACTACATCCCGAAATAAGAGAACCACAAGTGTTTCAACAGATTATAGGACTGCAGGTCAAAGGACTGAGTGTAATCTTGGTGACAGCGGTACCGGAGCGCGGTCTGCTGAATGAACAGCACCACATTATTTTTAACCAGTAATAATCCGCTTATATCTTCTGTGTGCTAAAAGTTACAACAGTGGATTCAGCACGCAAAGACGAACTTATGTTTGAAGTAAATGTTTGAATTTCACTACTACACTCCCTTGGGCAGTTGTTTACACAAACAAAACACTGATATTATTAAATATAACGATTTCTGATATTACACATGACAATGCTACATAAAAAAATATATAAAAAAATAATACACACGGCAACTAAGTATTTAGCATGCACAAAACTTTTCGTAAGCAGAATACTCTACATGAGAGGGTGCTAAAATATCAGAATGCTTAAACTAACTAGTTTACTTCAAATTAGTCTCTTCCGTTGGTGGGTATAATTTAATTACATAGAATAATTCTTGGAATTTTTAACGATGCTGTTCCCGATATTTACTGGGGATTTTCAGTCGCTATGTTTATGGCAGTGTCGAATTGCGAGATAATTTGAATTAAATTCAAAAGGACATTTATGGATATGTGGCAGCTTATTTTATTAAACAAAACATATATTTACTTCGAGGGACTAAGGTAAAGCGAATGTATTTCGTATGTCAGGGTAGCCAGTTTAATCTAAAAATACAGTATCAAACCAAAGTGACCCGAACGGTAACACGAATGTCAACGTCTGGAACGCGACGTTTGATAAAATTTCAAATTCATATTTAATGTAATATTTATTTATACGGGAATGCTTTAAATAATTGGTGACTATTTACAAAGGTTTGAATGTGACCGTTATAACATATTTAAAATACGGTTCCATTTTTCGCCCTAAAAGACTAAATAAAACCGTGATAAACCTCAGGTTAACCGGTAACCCAGTCGAGATTAGAGCCAGAGATTTTGACAATACAATTCTAGGTTGTCACAGTCACATCAAAATACCTGGTGGCCTTTAGTATCTTGCTCCAAAAATTATTTCCAGAATATGATTAATTTTTCTGTTACAATAATAAAGTCTTGCTCCGAAAATTATTTCCAGAGTCTGATTAATTTTTCTGTTACAATAATAAAAATTTGTGTAATTCAAAACTTCTATGCGTTACGTTTTGTACGATTTATAAAAATGTAATTATAACATGTCCTATGATTGCATTATCCATGTTGTATTTCCACATAAGTTTTGTTGTTGGTGCTACAGCATGGCAGAAGTCTATTCAGTTCAAATAATTTCTAAGCCCTCTTCACAACGACGGCGACGCCACACATGGGTGATCAGTCCACCTGAGAAACTCGCCACAAAAATATCGACGGAATTCTGGACAGTTGCACTGGGTAGTTTTTGGTCTCGTGCCAACGTTTCAGAGGGCAGTACGACTTCCATCATCAGGTTAGAAACCAGAAGGTAATCGATATTTACACCGCAGTGAAAACCTAAAATTTTACAGAAGGATAAAATTCCTTACTAATTATATTGTTCAAACTTCTGTGTTAATGTGAAGAATGGCGAGAGACAGACATACACACATCGATGGGCGTACAGGGTGTTGTTAGCCGTGGCAAAGCTTTTTGGACACCTGATAATGAAAAGTTTGCTCTAACGTGAGACGATTAATTAAAGAGAATGTTTAATTAAGCTGGATGTGATTGGAATGCATTTACACTTCCCGTAATGAAACCGTCTCTGGGGCAATGATGGCAGAGAGGACACGCTATTGTAATTTACTTCATTTTCGTAATTCCTTGGGCTTTATTTATGCCTAGAGCGAGTTTTAATTAAATGAGAAGAAAGTAGTGACCTATTTGGTTTCTTTATACTCATTAATTTTTCATATTTTTCTCATACTTGCGTCCCGGTTTATCGTAATTAAAAATGCATTGTCTGCATAATTAAATCTTATGAATAATTAAACACAATAATTAATGCTACTATTAATTACATTATTATCCATTTTTATTATAATAGGAGAATGGAAACATTTCGGAAATAAATTGAAAGTAATGAATACTTATTTGATTTTCCTTGGTATCCTAAATGTTTTTCCAACCTTACATTCGTAACCAAAAGGAAAAATAAATAATACGGGCATGAGGATGTATTTTCAGATATCCTACCTTCAATTCGTAACCAAAGGGAAAAATAAATAATATGGGCATAAGGATGTATTTTCAGATATCCTACCTTCTCTATTGTAAATGTATACATGTTTAGTAAATCCTGCATACTTCAACAGAGTTTAATGACACAGACCACTGTCTTTAAAGTGATCGCATTCAACACAATAGCATGATTCATTTCTATCTGCACAGTGAATTGTAACGATACAAAGCCAATACATTATCAAATTACATTTGCTGACATTTCATGTTTCAAGAATTAGACTTTATATATACCTTAATACCAATCCTCAAAAGGGAAGGACAAATTAAACGCGGTACAAAACAAAACATTTATTCGCCATTCTAAGAAATTTGAAAATAAAATTATAGTATCAAATTTATTTTCGTTGCTATGTTCGGAATCAAATGTGGACAGTGGCTTTGTTGGCATTGGAAATAATAAGATATTAAAATTAATAATTTTAAAACCGTTATTTGGAAGAACGAAAAGCAGATGTGAAAATAAAATTGTACTGGATTTCAGGGAAAAAAGGAGTTGACTGGAATGTAACTGGAATTTGCTCGGGATTCAGTCCAATTGAATGATTTTGTGTTGTAGGTGCTGAACCACTGACATATGTTGTCAGAAGGATAGCGTTTACATTTCTTGGTACTTTTAAAAATTTTAATTAAGCTATTGGAATTTTTATAATACTGAAGTATCACTTCCGTATAAAAGTATCGGACATGCCATTACGTTATAAAATTCCGAGCTTATAAAAAGCATATAGAAGAATCCTGTTCAACAGAAACATGTTAACATATAGCATGTTTTATCCAAACAGACACAAAGGATATCAATATTTGAGTGGCTCGAAGCACTATATATATATATATATATATACATATGATTTATTATTCGTGGGTTTGTTTCTGATGCCTGTTGAAAGCAATTGTTGTGACATGAACTTAACTGTCCAATATTACTGTTAGTAGTTCGTGGAATTCACAGAACTAAGCTCCAAAATCAATGTATGAAAATACGACAGAGGAACGTAATTTTCAATAGAATTATAACACTTTGACTCCATACATTACAGGTCTCAGTGATGTCATGGGCTGGATATGTTTTTAATGAACGAGAAAACAGATGAATATAGAAATGGCAGTGAGGGGCATTTTCATCAGAGGGTCCCTTAAAAATAGAGATGAATGCAGGTGATTACTAACACATCTTAAATAATTAGATTGCTATTGTGTTTTGTCATATACATATGAAACAAAATTTGCGAACAATCTCTCGATAGTGCGATTGCTTACTAAAAAGCAATCGAAAACGTTTATAGTATACGTCCTCGTCACCGTTGAATGACGCAAGCTGTCAATTGATCAAGTAGCGGTCGCCTCGCAGTTGTAAAAGACATTCGAAGCGATTTCAGTCAGTTTCATGGCAGACGGCAGTGCGCCTCACGACATTAATTCGAACACGCTTTAATATGAAGATAGCTGTTTTCTGGGTTGTTACGCCGTGTAGTCTGGTAGACGTTTACCGACGTTTCAGTGGTCCTTGCTGCCTTCATCATCAACCAGATTACACGGCTCAACAACCCAGAAGACAGCCATCTTCACATTCACCGATGTAGAAACCTAAAATCGTGCGCGTTAACACGTCGGAATCGATCGTAGTCACAGCTGCCTGAAGTCTCGCCATGAGATCGTCGATATTCCTGAGAGGGACTTGGGAAACGTGCTCCTTCAGATTTCGGCACAGTAAAAAATAAATCGGAGTTGGATCCGGCGACAACGTTCCTGGATATATCGCGTTCAACCACTGTCAGACACCGTCCCCATAGAGCGATGGAGCTTCGTCTTGCTGAAAATGCAATCTCTGCTTCACGGCTAGAGGCACGTCTTCAAGCAGCCCCGGTTGAACAGTTTCCAGAAAATCACTATGTCGTCGGACAGTCAGCCAGCCAGGCAGAAGGTAGGGGCTTATGGCAATGTCCCCGACGATACCAGCATAAAATGAACTTGATACCCACGTTTGCGGTAATCATGAGGATTATCCGGTACCCAGAGGTGACTGTTGTGGACATTGAACACACCCTCATGATTAAAACACTCTTTGTCTCTCCACAGAATGTTGTGTGAAAAGAACTTTTCGCAGCGTGATGACGTAGCCATTCGCAAATTTACATCTTATAGGACGGTCATCTGGAAACAGATGTGAGTGGTGACAGGAATGCAGTTGCTTGTCATAAAGTACTTCGATGACATTGAGTTGCGATAATCTCAATTATCGTGGAATTATCAAGTCAGTATCTGCGTATTTCCGTGCAGCTGTTACAGGCACCGAGGGTTATGACCACGTCACAGTATTCGCCGTGTGTGTATTCCACGATCATTCCGCCACAATTGAGCACTGTTGTGCGCTGTGTGTCTTAATAACGCACTTTGTGTTTCGTCTTGACAAAAAACACTGTTTTAGAAGTGTATTACTCCATTTGACGGTGAGGTGTATTTCAAAAACTAAGCGTCACAGGACATATGTTGTGTAACATTTTCGACTAATATATATGCATATACATTTACACACTTATACAGGATATCGAAATGTTAGTTTGTACAATCCTCATGTAAGATAATGTTAGTAGGACCGACAGTAATTTAAAAATTGTTATTTTCTCCCATGTCCGTACAATTTAATTTTTGCGAAGGAAAGCGAATTATCAATTTAAGCTAATGAGTGCATCTCGTACATGTTTATAGGTATTTGTTCACTAGACTAAAACTCTAAATTTGATAGGTGAAAACACCTAAAAATCTCTGTATCTTCTTCAGAAAAATATAGAAACCTACAGCTAAGGATATATAATGGAGTCTCGATTATCCTGCCTTTGGTTTTCCGAAATTCCGTTTCATCCGAAGTACAAATTACAAATTTATTAAGAAAGAAACCGTTTCATTTAAAAATTTACAATATGTTACATATTTTTTTGTTCGTAACTTCTTATTATTTGACGCAGTATTATTATTTCTTCGTAATTTAATAATGTCGAAATTTGCGCTGATATTTTCCCTCGTCTTTTTTTAGATTAGCCTTTGTGCTATTGAACATTTTTGATTATCCAGACGTCCTTCGGTCACGTTTAGTTCAGATAATTGGTAGTGTACCATATAGGTCTAATGCACACTGAAGCGCACATTGCAACAGCTGAATTGCAAGTTGGATGTATGCCGGAATTCACATCAGAATGAAATTAAAATGAAAATAATATATTGATTTGCAGGTGACATTTTCATTTGGTGCTTAGTCTTGTTGAATTTGATAAATATTTAAATCTTACACACTGATATTATTTCATTGGAACTCTGTACAGTAAGTAACTGAATTTTGTAATTTTCGTTTCAACTCCGACATTTACGTGCAGTTTAATTACCATCTGATACAGTCCTACTTTCAAGGTTCTGAACAGCAACTGTGATACACTGACTAAATTGCTGATTGAATAATCTCACTAAACAGAGTAACAACTCAGAGGTATTTAACCGACTAATAAGATGGGATTTAAAAAACAAGAATTTGAAACGCCGCGTCCAAAAAAACTACCGTGAATCTCAACCTGAGCCGGTTAAAACCAATTAATATCATGAACCACTATTTCTGTAAGACACGATTTGGTTTAAAGAGTAATATCAACCACCGGCGATCCCTAGCAGACATTTTTTATAAATTTCGGGTTTCTTTGGTGCATGTGTCATTTTCTCCTATTATATACTAAGTAAATCACCAAAGAACTAATTTTCTCTATGATAAATTGTCTTCCTTATTTTAGAATTAGATATTTAGGCCTATGTAAATCTATCAAGAAATTTTCAGTGTTAATCTAGCCCGAAAGCGACCACGTTCACAATTTCCCTATCCTGAGCTACATTAATCCAGTTCACAGTCACACACTATTTTTCTGAACTGTATGTTAATATTATTCTTATTTCTATGCCTCAAGATAAAGATTTATATGTTTTGTAGATTCGCTTATGCATTCTGCTCAAAAATACACAAACAAAAGAGACTATATATCGAGTCTGAGAGAATGTCTACTTTGAAATGAGGCTGCGTTTGTGAGAAAGAATTTCGAACCTTAAGTTCTCTTTTGTATATGGTGTCGCTTTTGTAACTTTTCAGTCAATATTCTTATTACTTTGAAATTGCTTTGTAGTTTCATACCAGTTTGACTTTGATGCTACAGAATTATTGCGCTTACAAGTTTTACTTTTTTAGTTTTATTCGAATTATTTCCCAGGAATACCACACCAACATGGTAACGCCGAACACGTTAACTTCTGTTCCACAAGAAGTACATAGGAACAAAGTTTTCTTTCCCATTGACTTCGAAATTAACACTTGGAAGGAAAGGTTAAACTTCTTTGACTCGTATGGTGAATTGTTTTAAAATCTGTGTCAGATTGTCAAACAAATTGAGTGGACTGGAAAATGTTGTTTTCTGCTTTTTTATAAAACATGACTTTTGAAAGGATTTTTAAGGTGCACTAGTGTTTTGAAGTTACAATGAAGTAGAAAGCTTTGACGACGTTCTTAAGCTAGCTTAATTTTCGCGAGGAACTGGATACATTGGCATATGTCATTAATCTTCAGACACAATAATCTATAAATTAATATATAAAATTCTGAATACAGGGATATTCTATACCAGACAAATTTAAGTGGTGAGTTGTACATAGAAGAAGGGTGATTTAAGTCTACATAAATACGGGTCGCCAAATCACTAATTTTCAAGTCAGTTCCCTTGATACATGCTGCAACTGAACGGACATGTATGTAGTAGCCTTACGCGCATTGCACGGCTGTACGGCACATTGCCTACCGCGCAATGGCGGTATTGTATTGTTATTGAACTTTGTACGCAAACAGAGCATTAGAGTTGTACCAAATGACGCTGGTCGCAATCACCCTCGAACTGCACTAACTGCTGTGTACAGTAGTCTGTCTGTCTGTCAGCGTAGCGTAGGTGTGGTGTTAACTTTGTTTACATCCTCGCCAGTCTTCATCGGTACATCTGATAGGTCTCAGACCTTCCCAGCTAATTATCTTAGAAAGGTAGAATATTTAGGTGATGATTGTTATCTGGTACACTTCTGATGCTATGTTTCCGTAAGATGTATTCGTTACCATCACGCGGAAGACGATTTGAAGTACAGCCGTGCGTTGTTCATTAGCGTTCTTTGTTCGTTTCATACGTATTTTGTAGTCGTCACCAAATTTCATACTTCAAGGTCATACAAAAATTGTACAATGTTGCAATACAGACAGCTGAAGCAAGACAACTCAGAACTCACAGCGCAGCTAAACTGGCAACGCTGTACTGTTGAATTTGACCAACGTAGTAAGGGTGGAGGGGCCATGTTCCTCCATTGCCTTGAAGCATGCAATAGCAAACATTCGTGTGCAAGTAATATAATACATTGATAACATCTGGTGATGGACGTTGGAGTCCGAAACACAAGTTTTTAACGAAGCATCATTAAAACAATGTTAGTTTGATAGTATATATGTGATTCACTGGAGATAGTATAACGGTATGATATTCAACGTAAATAACATTTCTATCAATGAACCTTTTAGCCTTGAGCCATTTGTACCTGAGCCTAGTACTTTTGAGGCTGAAGTTTCAATTGTTAAGTTCAAAAGGTAAAAATCGCCAGTTAGTGATCAAATTCAGGCAGAAGTGATTCGAACAGGAGGTGAAAGATTACGTTCTGAGATTCATAAAATCCTTAATTCTATTTGGAACAAGGTAAATTGCCTCAGCAGTGAAAGGAGCTCATTATCATATCAATTTACAAGAAGGGCGATCAAACTGGATGTAATAATTAACTAGGTATATCACTGTTATTAACTCCATACAAAATGTCATGAAACATCCTTTTCTCAATGTAAAGTCCATACGTAGAATAAATTTTTGGGGGTCATCAGTGTGAGTTTCAACGTAATAAGTCAGCTATTAATAAGATTTTTTAATCGTCGAACACTAAAGCAAAAATGGGAGTACAATGAGACAGTAAGTAATCGATTCACATACTTCATTAAAGTAAGATAAGTATTGTACAATATTCTCACTGGATTTGGTATACCCATAAAACTAGTTAAACTTGTTAAAATGTGTTTAAACAAAGTCTATGTTATAGGTAAAAATTTGTGTGACACGTTTCCTGTTACAAATTATCTAAAACAAGGATGTGCTTTATCGCCATTTCTTTTAAACTTTGATTTAGAATACGAAATTTGTAAGGTCCATGAAAACCAGGTGGGACTGAAATTAATGGGAGACATCAGCTTCTTGTCTATGCTTATGATATATATCTATTGGGGATAACGTAAATACACAAACTCTAATTGAAGCTAGTAAAGAGGTTGGTCTAGGAAGATTTCTGTCTTCTGGGTTATTGCGCTGTGTAGTCTGGTCGATGTTAACCAACGTTTCAGAGGTCATACTGCCTCCGACCCAGAAGACAGAAATCTTCATACTCACCTCTGTGAGAACCTCAAGTCTTACAGGTTGGTCTAGAATTATACACAGAGAAAACTACGTATAGGTCTATGTCTCGTCACTAGAATGCAGTGCAAAGGCTTAACATAAAGACAGCTAATGGAACCTTCAAAATGTGTCAAAGTTCAGATATTTGCGAGCGACTGTAACAAATAAAAATTTGATTTATGAGGAAATTAAGTGCAGATTAAATTTGGGTAATGATTGCTACCACTCAGTTCATCTGCTGTCTAAAAACGTAAAGATTAAAATATACGAAACTATAATTTTGCTTGTACTTTTGTGTGGGTGTGTAACTTGGTCTCTGACAATAAAGAAGAAAAGCAGACTGAGAGTGTTTGAGAACAGGGTGCTGTTAAGAATATTTGTACCTAAGAGGAATGAATTACTTGGAGGCTGCAGAAAGTTCCCTAATTAGGAACTTCATAAGTTTTACTTCTCGCCAAATATAATTAGACAGATCAAGTCAAGGAGGATGAGATGGGCAGGGCATGTAGTCCACATGGGAGAGAAGAGGAATGCATACAGGATTTTGGTCGTCAAACCAGAAGGAAGAAGACCACTATGAAGACCTAGACGTAGGTGGGACGATAATACTAAAAAGGATATTAGAGAAATAGGATGCGGTGGTATGGACTGGAGTCATCTGGATCAGGATCGGGATCAGTGGCGAGCTCTTGTGAACACGGTAACGAACTTTAGGGGTTGAGAAGTTCTTTAATGGCTGAACGACTGCTGGCTTATCAAGAACGACTCGGATTCATTTCATGGAGTATGTAATTTTGTAAACTGTTTTATTAATTTAAATGCAGAATCTTGTCTCTCTGTAAAATACGGGTCACTCAAGTCCGTTAAAATTGACAAGGTGTTTGTACAAGGTTAAATTTCAATTAGCGTAATGTCAGGGGTTAAATAATTTAACTTTACCTTCCCTTCCAGCAGGATGTAACGTGTCAGCTTTCTTTCATTATGACCAACCAAAGTCTAAAAATTACTAACTAAAAGGTGAATGAAAATGGAACAGTTCACAGCTTTAATACGTCTCTAATTAATATTTAACTTCGAAAGAGTTCGTTAAAATCTAAAGAACTTCACTCAAAATCATATTGTACCATATATAATTATAATCCAACGCTCTATGAATTATAAGCAGATTTGAAACAGTTGATTAATGAGCTCAGATACAAAGCCATGACAGAATAAAACATGTATCAATCTATTGCCTATGAATCATTATGGTCACCTAGAATACAATTAAATTAACATTATCGCGTCTGAACATGTCGAGCCTCGCCTTAACTCTGGGATTCTTTCGGATCTGTGGGTATTAAATGTACATAAATTCTGTACATGTGATACAGCCGGAAATTTACTTTCGCTAATAATACACAGAGCACGTGATTATTTTCCTACGATATATGTCTATATTTCTTTAGTGATACAGTATTGTAATACTCAGTTAAGATCATAGAAATTTCATTTGTGTTTACTACAGTATTTCGCTGTCCTTTGTTATGGGTCATATGCACAGTGTGAACAAAATGAAGTCACATAAGTGTGATGGTATTTGTCACTCTTTCTTTCCATCCATATGTTTTAAACCGAAAGTCGTTGATCGGATTTTGGCAGAATTTGGTGTGTTATGTCTACCCAGAATACGTACTTTTTAAAATCTTACAATCGGTAATATCAACATGGCTAACGTAAGTACGAGGCTCGTCCACAAAGTAAGTTTCCCTGGGACCGTTTACAGAAACAAAACACAATTTCATTTAAATATTTATTGCAACAGATACAGCAAGTGTCCAGATATTTTTCAACATATTCGCCACCGGAATTGAGACATTTGTCATACCGTGGGACCAACTTTTGAATACCTGTGTCGTAGAAGTCTGCCGCCTGGGATGGGACCCACTGTGTGACAACCATCTCCGCCTCTCTGTCATTCTCAAAACGCTGACGCTGACCGGACAGGAATTTCTTGAGGTGTAGGAAAAGATGGAAATCACTGGGAGCGAGGTCCGGGCTGTAGGGTGAATGATTAAACACCTCCCAGCTGAACTCCTGCAGGAGACTCGCTGTCCGTTGAGCCGTGTGCGGCCTAGCGTTATCACTGACCGCACTTCACAGTCGGCGGGAGCTGGAATAAGAACCTCCATCTTCAACAGCTGCAACGATGCTACTGTGAGAACGCGGGAAGTGCCGTTAGTGCATGCGATATGCTACGTCATTGCTCTATCACGTACACACAGTCGCTTCGCGCTATATAAGGTTTGCTAGCTGTGGGACGAGTGGGAAACTTACTTTGTGGACGCGCCTCGTATCTTTGAGATGGGTGCGACGCTATTGTCACTTAATATAAGGTTTTTGGGTTACAGTTTCGAGAAATAAGTAACTTTTATTAAGGACAGTTTTGGGCCTTAATAAATTGTATAGTTAGATTTACTTTGATTGAGGTAGATAATGAATCACTGTAGCTGTTCATTTTGAATTTGAAATGAAGATAAAAATAAACAACAAATGATGCTTCAGTTATTTCAATTAATGGACATATAAGGGCATAGCGACAATGTAGATTTCAGGTAATGTCTCACAAGATATGTTCGTGTAAGTAATAAGTTCTTCACAAGAATAAAATAAATAATTTTAATACTAATATTCATCGTAATAGTGATCTGCAACATATTTGATGATACATTATATTACAACCGTTTGTAAAGGACACTAGCCCAAGAACTACGTTGCGTTTCTTGATCCAAACTGCCTAAATATAATATTAACAAGTTTACATTAAAACAGATTTTATAATTAAAGTAACAAAGTTCTGTTTTATAAATAACTCCCTCAAAAATTAATAGGCTAAAAGAAATCCCGACACATAGGTCTGCTTTACAGTGCATTAAAAGAAATCACTACAAAGGCCTTCCATATTCTTAAAATCCATCATTCACATACCATTGAACGATGTATAACATATTCAATAGAAAAACATAGTTAAATGAAGAAAAATAAGTCAGTTATAGTTTATGGCTGACGACAGTAACGGTATAAAAACGTGACTCTTATTTTATTGCCACAAACCATGACGGCTTGGGTTTTATCAGTTTATCTCAGTTGGAGACACATTCCCACGAGTCATTTTGAAATACGCATTGCTCCATATTTGTCAGGCCTAATGACTCTCTCGTACATTGCAAATAATATTGTGTGTGGGGGCATCACTTTTCCTTGTCGAAACTAAGCATGATTCTGCCTTTCCGTCTCTAACAGTGGCATATCCCTGAGTTGGTTCACAGGAAATGAAGATTTTTTCATGTTCTGTTCCTTCTCCTTTAACTTGATTAATGACATCCAGCAAAAAAATAAATACAATCACATTTCCATGGTAACGCTGAATATCAGAGTAAATATGACCAAACATAACCCTACTCTTTGGCTTTCATGTTAGGCACAGACTAGGTTTCTTTTTCTTTGAAAACTTTATATTTTTAATGTTGTCATGCCATAATGCCCATGTGTTTGCGGGCTCTAATAACATCTGACATATGTCAACTTTCAAAAATCTTGGTACCAAAGTCATGACAGTACATATTACCATAATTTTATATTCCTGACTTCCCTGTCACTATTAAAATCCATATGACGGTTTCTGAGGTTGAAAAACGCCACTGCTGAATGAATACGGGCATTTCGAACCATTATAGACTATTCAACAGTCACAAATATTTATGTTTACTTGAGTTCCCTTTAATATAATTTTCCACTTTTACTAAGGTGTCTCAAGTTGCCTCTTCCCTTCAAATTTTCCGACAAAACCCCCAAAATGATTAAATTACTCTAGGGAAAATAATCCATCTTGAGAAGTTACTGGTCTTTCATCTAGTGAAGAAATTTCCAATATTTTATAGACGTAAATGTTTATTGTTCTGTTCACAAGAATCCGCTATTACTTGAAAACAATCCAGAATTTCACAACATGTTTTAAGGTAAATTCTAATATTATCTTCCTATTTGGACCCAAGTCTCCTTAACGGTATTTGCCACTTAGGTTCTCTGGATACCAATTCTGTATATTCATCTGCTCTGTGACTTCCACCTCCATTTAGGTTCTCTGGATACCAATTCTATATATTCATCTGCTCTGTGACTTCCACCTATTATTTGCTAACGCTGTGGTGTTTCAAATAATATGATTATCTAGTTAAAGAATGCCTCTTGTCGAGAATCTCACACTGCTTATTCAATACCAGTAGGAGAATATTTCGTGTGATGGATTTACGTTCATTTGTTTGGGAGGCACATCCACTTCCGTCTAAGCTGTTATGAGCGTTCAGTCTGAGTGCAGTGCAAAGAGCAAACGAAGGCCTAGTTTCTACGAAAATGGAGAACTGAAGACGCCTGAATCGGATGTTGTTAATAACTAGGAATATTTCCGTCTCTGCTGATATATCCCTTCTGCCCCCAAACAGCTCATCTCAGACACGTCGACCGCCAAGAATATGCAAAACTAGAAAGCGCAGTGAAACTAACGATCTCTTGCCTTGGAGCAGTTTTGAAATTGCAGGAAGTGAATGGAAAGAGACGGTCTCTGGGTAGACATCTTGTAAACACACTCTGAAATAGTTTATAGCCTATAAAGTTGTGACGAAGAAGACGGATAGATTGGGAACAAAAGAGACGCATGCCGCAAACTTTGCGATCCTGTAGGTGCCAAATAGTGCAATTCACGTTCTTTTTTAGTAAAAATCACAACTTCGGGTCACTTTCCTTAGCTGATAATGTATGAGATTAAAGTTATTATTTCTTATTCTAAACTTAAAAATTAACAATGCAAACAATAATTATGACACCTCCTTTCCTCCAAATGGTTTAATCTACATGGAGAGTCAGGGAAAAGCCAACTATAAATTCATGATTATACAACCAAGTGAGACATTTCCGTAACTTACACTGGTATAGATTCTAAATATGTTACTTTTATCCTACTCGCACACAAATCAACGATTCGTGTCATTGCCATATTTGTAACCGTTAACACAGAAACATTTCTTTGAACTATCAGAATTTATATTTTTATCTTGGTCAATTCGTAGATCGTGGTTTTCTGGGTTTTGACGACATTTTCAGGGTGAACATGGAAGCTGTACGTTTCTCTGAAACTTTGTTAATATCCAACAGGATCACACAGCATCACAATCGAAATTTCGTACAGATTCGTACGTAAGCTTCCAACCGCCCTATACATAGTTTCATAAGTAATGGTCGAATTGTTCCTTAGTTACTACTTCTTTTCTTCTTTTGTAATCAATCCTAGGATTGGTTGGCAGCAGCTCTTTCTGAGCTGCTGATACTTGGGATATCCTGAGGATCTTTAATGCGGTGGATTCCCCTTGCCTTCCGCATCCTATGCCGTTGACCCATCCGGGTTTATCCGCCTTTAGGGGTGATTTGTCACCCCAAGGGCATGAGGGTGCCCTGAACCTCCACCAGCTCATTCACCCTCCGAAGAGGCTGTTGGCACTTGGTAAAGGGGACCACTTATACCGATGGTCACTCGAAGTCCAAATAAACTTCTAAATGTAAATTTCGCTCGGCCACCATGTTCTTGTTACACAATTTACAAAATATATCTTCAGTAATGTTGCATACTTTCGAACAGTTACTGCGTGGTCAACTAGAAAATTTAAATAAAGCAACTCTTGTGTCGCTCCACACTAATAGAGCCTGAGAAATAAACACAATGTCATCAAATAAAAAAAGCAGGAAAGTAGGAAAAAGCAAAGACAAAAAAGGGAAACAAAATAGAAATAAAGAAATGAGAATATTGAATGAGTTCGGAAATGTGTGGGCAGCTAAACTATTCTGGCGCCCTCGCCATAATTTTACGTTTGATCTTTCTGAATGGTGCTAGTGACTAATGAGGTCAATAACGTTTGAGTGGGCGCTGAGCTTGGCGTCTGTATGACTAGGCTATGACATCATCGCTCAGGACTTCCCATCCAACGTCGACTCTTGGCCGATGTCGGCTGCGGATTCCCCAGATAACCTAACCCAACTAAGAATGCCTGAGAATTTTCCAACTGAGCCACGCTTGAAAAGACGAACGTATAGTCTTTATGAAAATTGCCCGTTATTGCTGACCGATCTTAACCGAGAATGGAAGGTGTCGATAAACTCTAGTAACAATACCAAATATAAAATTTCGTGTGGACACGCTAATATGTCGGTATAAAATGCTGTTGTTTATGTAACTTCAAGTTGGGAACGCAAGTAAGGAACGAGGGGATGAAGGAATCGAAAAATAGTAGTCCAAACTGAACATGATCTTTTCAAGATGTTCTGTACCTCACTCTTTAGCGTGCTGCTTGAGTTTAATAGAGAAACAGCTGTTTGCTGTGTGACTCCCATCAAAGTAACGGCTGTGTTCCTTTCATCTACTGTGGAGTTCAGACGTCACGACCTTTGTAAAGTTCAGATCCATAAATGTGCTTAAGAGGTACTTGGGTAATCGCCCCACCGCTCAGTAATGGAGGTGCCACTGTCCAAGTCATCTCTAACATAAATTTCATGGGCAAAACCGTAATATTAGTTATATTACACTCTTGTTCTGCAGTAAATACTGCATCAAAAAAATAACGTGGTCTGATTTTAATGACTTGTTCTGGATTTTATTTTCATAATCATATGGATGCAAAGTTTGGAAAGGGTCACCTTTTGCATTAGCTACTGATCCAATGGAAAAATGTTTCCTTTAAAATAAAATCAACAGCTTCGATTATTTGCCGTTTAACATGATTCCGAATTACTCTGAGTTTATTTCGAGGCCTGTTATAGTGGTAGACGCTTAGGCAATGCCTAACTGTTTACCAGTTGTATGTTTGAATATTTGTATATTGGAATAAAATGTCTTGCCCAAAAATTGATTTCGTGTGGTGAAATAATCGGCAAGTATAAGGATATTTCAGTGGCCTTTAAATACCATATATCAATAAATGCATAAGTCCGTAAACACAGTATTAAAAGAAATTAAAACTCTAAAAATTAACCTTTCTTTCACAATACTCACTATTTACATTGTAGCAGTACATCAACAGTTCAGTTACGTACATATAAACTTGTCCCGATTTTACACTTTATTTATCAAACGAAAAAATTCGAGAGTAGCAGTCGAAAGGTCGATCTTTCAGTGCCATTTGTGTTATGGCTGCGTTTTATTTATCCAAAGTCAATACTTTTTGAAGTCAACTTCCTTTACCTCACACAGGCTTAAAATATACGGATTATTTCATTTCCGTGGCATGAAAGGAAACCAATTTTTTTAAAACTCCTTCCAGCGTATTCTAAACTTTATACACACAGTCGCTCCAACTTTAATATATCCAGTTACTTCTAGCATGGGTATAATTTACTTATCCGAATAGCGACCAATGTTCTTAAAAGACAAGTTCATAAGCAAAAATGCAGATTGTATATTTCCTACTTTTCCCGTATGCATAAAACAGCCTCTTTCTGTATGAACGGATCCCCGTGGGATGTTAATTCCATTTCACGCATGAATGTTGTATGCTAGAACACACAGAACATTACCCCGGCAACTTTCTAATGCAGCCTGCTTCTCTTTCTGTGCACATCTGCCACCATTTAACACCAAAATGGGTCACGAACTCTTTAGTATTGCACTAGGCAGCCTCTTTAAACGAGTCTTTAATTTCTCAACGCAAACAGAAATCTGATGCAGAATCTTCTAAGGCCACCTTCCAGCAAATGATTAAAATAAAATTACAGTTAACGGCATAATAACAGTCTACATTAAAAAATATGAAAAGTAAAAGTTATAGTTTATGATAGAGTCAAAAATATCTAAAAGGAAAATTTTGGGAGCCCGTAATAAACAATGTAACTGAGCAGCAACAGATTGGAATTTACTTGTATAACGTAAACTGTATTTTAGGATTACATAATGTTTTCAATTTTAATAACGCGGTCTCTCATTTAAGGATGCTGTTCGTCCCTGATCTTAACATAGCCTGTTAGTAATTTAAGGAGTCTGTGAAAAGAGATGTGCATTTCATGTTCACAAATTATAGAGTACCAATATAAGCTTCTAAAAATACAAACAGACAATATTAATTCTTTTCTTACATGCACGTATAATTGGGGCAGACATCATTAGGGTCAAATTCTACGTTATTTTCAGAAACTGTTCACCGTCTGCCTCTGTACGAAAACACAGTATGGATGGAAGCCTAAACTAAAAGTTATTGGACGAAATTTAATTTTTGTATATATCGGTTCAACAAAAGATACTGTAATTCCCATGAAACTTTAGTCATAATTTAGATATTTTCTTTAAACCGGGTTACCATGCCAATAATACATTTTGACATTATAATGAAATTTATCATTACACTGAATATTTAATTATATAATCTTTTGAGGAAAACAGAAAGGCAGTTTCTGTGTACAGTAATATTTGTGGTGCGATTAGCTTTGTATCTACAAGAAAGCAAATAACCATAGCCCTAAACGCATATCAGGTCAAGATCAGACAGAAAATATTTTTCTTGAATAAAGTAAGCTTGGAAGGTGGCTAATTTGTCACACTGTCTTATTTAATCTGTTTCTCCTAGTCGACTCATAAGCATGATATTCATATTCTCTTGTTGACGACAGAAGCAGAGTAGAGGAAACATGTTCGTTATATGCGCAGACCTACAATCTAAATGTGGTAAGCTACACTCGTCACTGTCTGAACTGGGGACAAAAGTCCAGTCCATGTTGGACCTCACGTCATGCATAAATGGAAGATGGCAAACAGCTGGTTACGTGAACGTGGTTCTCGAAGGTGCTCACTATTACAATCCGTTTTGATTTTATACGGCGCGTTGCTGTAAAAGAGATATGAGAGCAAATCTGTAAGCGCAATTCAATGCAGCAAAAAGATACATTCTTTGGCTAAGCAAACACGACATAGGTCACTGATTATTTAGGGCTAAATGTCCCTTCAGTCAGTTTTCGTTCTCTGTATGCGATTATAACTGATGTTATTGCGGCGTGGGACGTGATCTGTGTCTGCTTTTGTTTCGTTGCCTGGCAACTTTTTGACGACTAAAATAATCAGCATGCAGTTCCACGGCGGTAAATAATAGCATGTTGGGCAACTGGACCATAAAGGACTGTCATAATTAACAATAAATCTTATCGTTTCAATATTTTTTTTAAAGAAAACACCGGACAAAATACGAGTGTCAACCTAGAGTTTACTGGATGGCGTAAGAAATAACGTCTTTTAAAAACCGTAGAAATTAACGGCTTTACGGATTTGAATCAAACTCGAATAATTTATGTATAGAAATATATGTTTATTTCGGATAATTCGTGACATAGGAACATAGTTTCCATTTTGGATGTTAGTCTTTTAATTTATTGAATTTAATTGAAATCAGTATAGAAATTAATTTTTGAACTTTATTAACGTTATTTGCTGCACTATCTGGTAGGCCTATATAGGGTATATGCAAAAATGTTATTGATTTACGTTCTATCATTATTGTCTTCATATAAGAAATAATTGAAAATTCTATTTTGCGCTGGGTAGTTGCGTTAATTACATACCGACGTTCACGCTAAATATATAACTTAGTCGAAAACTCTTAAATCACCACCTGAATGGGGACATTCGGAACTGAGACTACGAACGGAATCCGATGGACGGTGGCGGACAGCAGACATACGAAGAGGTACATTGACGTGACAGTGGAGGCTTATCTTCAATTATCTCAATGGAAAGCAGGGTAAACATATATACTGAAGATTTGAGATTTTCAGGGTGGTGAGGATTAAGTTCCTGAAGATGGAGACAGTATGTTTCACCGAAACGTTGGCATGAATCGACGAGTTCAAACGGGGTCAAGACTCAGAAGAATGACATAAACAGACTGAAATCTGTAGACTAGTAGCGCGGAGTCTTGCAAGTGCTTGGATATTTGTGCAGAAGTAATAAATGTAGTTCCCTGAAGTGAACACAAATTATGGCTTCCTCAGTTGAACTTTGCTTTACATGTGTGGGTGTACAGAGAATGTGGAGGTAGAAATTAACAGACTCCAGGCGTCGGTCACATGTGAAGTTGAGTGACCAGCTTCACGCTTCGAACGGGGTAAAAGGAGCTGGTACCCACTAAATTGAATCTGGATGGACTTCAGATCTGACTCAAGTATCGTAGCAATGAGAATAGTAATTTCTGTCTTTTTATGTATTAGCCTGCTATTTTAATGTCCATATATTCGAAAGCTTTAGGGTGAACTCTGGGTATGAAGTATCGACCTATCGTACGGTTATAACTGGTATAAACCAATACTCTTAAGTGCACTTGCTAACTTCCATATAGTAGGCAAGGATTCAAGATGAAATTACTGTGGCGAATAGGGACCAGCTCGGGACATTCGAATTAGTTTGAAAGCTTTATCCAATTACAATTATAATTCAGTGTTAATAATCTCATTTCTAGAAAAACTAAAACAAAACTATTAGTATGAGAACATGGAATGAATTGCTAGCGAAAAGGAAGGTCCTGATAAAGCACGATTAAGACGTGTGACATTCACTGAAGTTGTTTCAATATGCGTTTTTTTTTTGTGATTTAACATTCTGCATCCGACTATATGTCGTCTATTAAAGAAATAAGTATGTTGGTCTCAGTACTGTAAAAACAAACTAAAGCTATCCCGTTACACGCCATGAAGGCGCTTGAGGGTAGAGGAGGTATAGCTCCTACTCTTTCTTAACCTCAACACTAGGTGAAGTGGGTGGCCAGCGTCACGCCTCGGCCGCGCTTTACCTCCGGGAAAGGATCCCGGTACCCGTTGGATAAGAAGATGGGTGGGCCCCAGAGGCTAAAGGAAACCTCGCCTGTATGCCGGGGATCGAATCCCGATTATCCAGTCCATAGTCAGTCAATATACTTACTGAGATACCTCTTCTCAGTACTGTGGTACTATGAAAAGCACATTACTGGGAAAATACCAAAATCAAATATTAAATATCTTTAGCGTGAAGTCCATGCCCATGTTTATATGGATCCTAATTCCGGACGTTAACACGAGAAAAAATTAGAGAATTGAAAGGACACAAACTCGCTTCCTGAAAGCATTGCGGGATTGAGAGTGACGGGTCATAAATGCAATAATAATATTAAAAAGGAAGTGGTGATAATAGATATTAATACAATTATATGGAATATTGCAAGAAATAGCGTAAACTCAATTCGCTATTCATGATGTATTACTATACTATAATAGCCGAATTACTTTAAAATAGTCGTGCTGCTACTACCCACAGAGCTGGGAACCACTTCAACGGAATACTGCAATGCGCAATTATAGTATGTTGAATTACATTGTACAATTTGCATATCGCAGTGTTCCGTCGAAGTGGATTGTAACACTCTGGGTAGTGGCGGTATGATGTTTGACAATTTAAGCAGTTTTCGCTACACGCTGCATTATTAAATAACATAATATTTAATGTTTTAGGTTGGATTTATTGTGAAAATTATCAATAACTTCCCTTTTCCCGGGATATCTTTATCTTACTTTCAAGTAACCACGACTTATCTTCCATAACTGACCGAAATGATTAATGTACCCACAACTTTAGGGAGACCTGCATTACTCTCCACGCCTTATACTTCTACTTATAACTTTACGCAGGACTATGGGTCTACCAATTGTATAGTTAATGGCTTATTCTTGTTGTATTTGCTCGATTGCGTATGTGTAAACACATTCCATAAATTCCCTCGCCTCTCCATTCGCATGCAACTCGAGGGAGCGCGGATTCTTCACATGACTCTCTTCTGTAATGTTGAATCGTGTATTCCCTTAGAAATTGGCCAAAATTTCAAAGGTGTTTACTGCCTCCATCATCAGGGCGAGAGGCAGTGTGCACTTCTGAAACGTGGGTCGATTTCTACGAAGATATTTTGCGTTAGATGTTAGGAAAATTAATTTTCAGTTTGTTATTAATTAGGCGAGGCAGATAAATAATATGTTATTTTGTTACTAGGTAATAAATTTATTTAGGTTAGTTGGAGGTCATAAATATAGGTATATATAAATCATTCTTTATTGAAACCTCTTCGAAAATGAATACTTGGTGGACTCAAAATAACGTGGGAACACTACATTAAGATCTTTCGCTTCGAAATGTGTTAAAGTGGTATTAAAGCGATGGAACTTGTTTCAGATCGTATCAAATGTCAGATCGGACCTTTGAAATCTTGTAGAACGTGGTCTTCTGGATTTCGACGTAGTTTGGGCTTACCAAAGTTAAGTGGTTTACTTAAGTTTGTATAATTAGTCCGTTGGTTCAATTTAGTCAGCCCTAACAGACCAACTGAAGTGTCCCTCTTAACCTGCACGACGAACTTCACCTTATGGCCTTCGACAGAGATTACAAAAGCAATATTCCCTTTACTTCGGTTTGCCTCGACGTCTCCTCTGTGTCACCCGCAGGAACTCTGCTTAAGAATCAATTACCCCTGCTATTAATTTGCATACTAGAAGATGGTGCGTTGTATATTCAAAGGGGATCTAATTACATAGTTTATCGCATAATATAATAGCACGGCAACTGAGAACTATATATAACAAAATGGCTAAAATTTTGAAGCTTTAAATTACACGAAGAAATTTAAGTAATCTTTAACACGCTAAAATTGCAATTAAGGTTAATGTGTATATATATAACATCTGCTGGGGTGTTTACCTCGTGTCGAAAGTACAACATGGTGAATGCTGGTTCCTATTTGTTTTATGATTGTTAGAATGCGTGACGATTATGAACAACGAATAAAATTGCTATTTGCCTTCTGTGTTCTGAATATTGTACATGTTTATTTCATGAAACTAATTATGTTAAGAATGATATTAATCTTAGAAATTCATTAAGCTTTAATTAACTGTATGGAGCAGAGTTCAGGAGGTAACAGTCGCTTAGCTAATCAGGGAATTTTCTATCTTTACGAAATCCAAGGATTGGATCTTATCCTCATCGACATAAATCCAGTCCATATACACACATCCAATTAGTTTAAATACGTTTTAATATTACTATTATTCCATCGATGCATAGGACTCACAAGCTGTCTCCCTATCGGTTTTTTGAATAAAAAAAACATGTATGTATTTAGCCTGTACAGTTTGCGTTCCACCCACATTCTCCTCCTATTTCTTCCTTTCCATTGAATAAAATATTACAATTTTGTAACAAAGTAAAAGTCGCTGTTAAGAAAAAATTTCAGGAAAAGATCTTAAAATAAACACGTACAAGACTACAGAACATCAGGGCGAAAGCTGCTCGCAATTAGTATAGGTCAAACTAGGTTTTGAAGACAGAGACATTGAAAGAATGTAAACATTGCACATGCGGTTCGTACAAGCCAAGGCAAGACTCGGTGACGAACAAAATGCAGACACTAGAAAGGAATTAAATTTTTAAGTATGGTGTGTGCATTTAAAGACTAGCAAAACTGGTTAAAAATGATGGGGCATGGAGAAAACTGCATAATGAAGAACTTAAAAATCTGCACTCTTCCTCCAATATTGTCAGGGTGATTAAGTCGAGAAGAATGAGATGGGCTGGGTATGTAGCGCGCATGGATGGGACAAGAGGTGTGCACCGGGTATTGGTTGGGAAGCCTGAGGGGAAGAGACCGCTGGGGAGACCTAGACGTAGATGGGAGGACAATCTCAAATGGGTCTATGGGAGAATAGGAGTTGAAGGAGACTGGATTTTGTTGGCTCATGACAGGGTCCGGTGGGAGGCTTTGGTTAATTCGGTGATGAACCTTCGGGTTCGGTAAGCCATCTAGTTAGAACTGGTTAAAACACATACTGAATGAATACAAAGACTGCGCAATAACAAAAAATGCAGTGGAATCCAACGAAACTACATCCAGAGAATTTAGAAAAAGAACTAACAGGTATAATCTCACACGGTTCCTAACAAAGTCACCTCAAAAGGTTTTGGAAGCGTAAACTCGGTAACTCACTGGAGGCTGGACAATTATCTGTTAGCGGCCACAATGCAATTAACAGTCTCGCCTCACTGTTACAACATTTTATTTCAATTCAATTAAATCCAATTTAATTCCTTATTTTAACGTGCTGACTCCTACGGGAGTCAATTACAGAGTCAGTGCAAAAATATAAAATAGGTACGGATAATAATAATAATAAAAATAGCTGCTGCCCTATGTACCTTAGGGACAAGGTCTGTCTCGGGTACATGGACGTAAATACCATATAAAATGTTGAATAGATGGAACAATAACAACAATAATACATAAATGCTTGACTGGTCTTTTCCAAATATTGCGACAGTCATATTTCATTCTTAGATTTTACTGTTCAAAGAACAGGAGTCTCCAGAATCTAATATATTTTCCACAAGGGATTACACTATTCGGCGAAAAGACTTTTACAAATCTTACAGCTTTTTTAATAGTCACACAAGTTACGATTTACCGGCTTGCGTCTGGGAAGACAAATCTTCTAGCAAAACGGAACTTGTGTGGCGAATTCAGTCAGAAGATTTGGCAACAAATCGAGCCTCTGATAAATCTGCTGTCGTTTGATTTTTTTCTGGAGATTTACACAAAAGCTTACAAGACGTAACGTGTGTGGGTAGAGATGGGAGTAGAGGTAAGAATTTGCAGCAGTGAGTCATCGTTATCAATGAACACAGCGCAACAGAGCCATGTTTATTTATTTGTTGACATTATCATTATTGTCGTGAAGGTTTCTTTGTATCCTAGCCTCATGAATTCATCTCCGAAGTAATAGAATGCACAGATTTATTTATACAACGTGAGAAACAAGCAGTATTAAAACAAACAATTGGAAAACTACGTATTCGAAGATAGTTTAAAGCGTATTTGCGGGTAGCTCCGTCCATTCTAACAGTATTTTAACCAACAAAATTACAGGAGAATGTTTTGATTTCTTGAGTCAACTTCTTGGCACATTTAAAACGTTTTGTCTCATATTTCTGGCATTAAATTAACAAAGAGCAAGGCCGATTAAAGCCGCACCATCTTTACTTAACATGATGTAGCATCAACTGAAGATAAACGGACGGAGTATGGAATTACGACGTGTAAGGGCTTTCAAAGGTTTGAGGCTCACCCATAGAGTTATGCTGTAAAGGGACCACAACAATATAAATCCGAGTTACGATTATATGTATGAACAAAATGTTAAATGATCTCTCGCCAAGAATGATTTGATAAAAACGACAATGGTAATGGAAGAAGAAGTTTTCAAACAATCACATTCACAGCATTGTGGCGATTTTTCAAGTAAAACGCTGAGATTCCTGTTGAAATTTGAAAGAATAATAACTGACTGTGAATATCTTAACTATGTTGAGATCATGGATCTATAGTTTCTCGATTATTAACTGCATATATAAAGTTCGCTTGGTATTTCCGATAATAATACGACAGTTATAACGTAATTTTATCTTGGAATGATGTAAGCGAATGCAAGTTATAAATAACTGGCTTAGACGTCACAGCATAAACACACACACACACTTAGAAATAATATATGACTGTCAGTCTTGTGCACAGTTTCGCCATAAGGGCTCCAAAGAAGATATCAGAATAACCTTGTTCCTAAAGCCCTTCATTTTATAAATTATAAACGCGAATTCTTTAATGAGTGGAACACGTGTAATTGGCAAAATTAAGTATAAAAATAATGAATATTTCACCCGCGCATAAGCATGATGAAGCCAGATCTAACGCCGGAACCTAATTATTGTGTCTGTTGTGCAACAGCGGTACATGTTTCATGGGGCTAAACCAGGATATAATGAAGGAGATTCCTAGAGAATGTGACATTCATTTGGCAGAACACAAATTTGTTCGTCCTTCATGAAGTCAAAAGAATCATCGTAACGATTAAAAAAGCTTTCTAATGGTGTAACCGTCCTTTCTATTTCTTACTGTACATCAGGACGCCCGGCTGGTTACAAGGGGTTTTGTGTTGGGTTCGTCTGGGTAGCTCAGGGCATGGACTCTTGCCTTCAAGGAATATACGGGTTGGTGAAGAGGGGTTTCGGGATCAACTTGCGAGGCAGTGGAATAAGAGGGGATGTCGTTCAGTTTCATCAGGCACGTTTATTAATTTCGTAATTTCCCTCGCCGAGTGCAGGACTACTCGCCGCCGAGACTAAAGCGTCAGTGAGTTTTTGGAAGCCCCTTGCTGGACGCACACCGCGTTCAGCAAGACTCCCCCAAGACTTTTCCTATTCACACAGTCACGTAGCTGGCGCCAGGCAGTCGCCCGGTGGAACAAACAAGTCTCCCAAGATGTGGCCCGAACTAGCGATACTAACCGTCAACTCAGGAAAATTCAATACAATTTGAATATAAATTCCGATTAAGGAAGGCGCTACCGAAACAAAACTAACTTAGGCCCCTTTCCTTGCGTATAAACTGGAGTAATCGCCAAAAGTCCAGTCTAAGTCCATCTCCGGTCTGCCTGCTCGAGAATCGAACTCAGAGTGGGCTGTCACAATGGTCAAAACCTCAAGCCAAATAAGTTCAATATGAATATTTATTATCGATCTATTCGCTGATTTATATAACGATACAATTATTTTTTGCCTTTATATGCAACAACTTACTGTGAAATTTTTAAATGGAAATTTCCAAATAAGTACAAAGTGAAACTGAAATGAAGAGTGATTTTTGTTACGTGTGACAAAAGTTGTCGGACTTGGTGCCCAATGAGCCCAGTGTTACGAAGAGCTTCAAAATATTACTGCTGTGTACTGCACAGTAATAACGAAATGTGAATTCAAGGCACAGGCACATGGTGGAATTTAGTAAACACTCATTAACGAAATTAATTTTATTTTAACTCGGACATAAACACACTGTTAAAACAATGCTTTTCATCAGATGATGTTTTAATGTTGCCGGTGGATGCCGTTAATAAAACAATTTATATATAGAGTGTAGAGCAGAGATATTTGGAGTTTGAAGGTTATGTACATTACAGATGGCAGTGGGAATGTTTGTTCGTTGAAACTAAGTGTATCGTGGAAAGTTTATCCACTTCGCAGAGTGGCCAAAGTGTGTGTGAGTGTGTGTATACACAAATACACACACTGGTACTTTTCTGTCCAGAATCGATCCTAGCGAGGAAAGGAATGATGCAAAACGTCGCGAAGCGACATCGGAAATTCCGGTAATAAAAAGTGTGATCTAATCCAAGAAGTAAGCTTTTTCAAACTTCTGTCCAAACTCCTCCACTCCTCCAATATTAAAGTGAGACTGTTAGATTTGGTGTTCTGACGGCAGAGAGCGCTAAAATGGTTTTCTGCTGTTTCGTTGGGTCTTGTATTCTGTTAGAAGTTTACCGACGACTCAGAGGGTTACTGCCTTCATGTTTAATTGCCCTGATGATGCAGACAATAGGTACGTCTGAAACGTCGGCAAATTCTACCAATCTATATGTTGCTACAACCCAGAAGACAGCCGTATTTGACCTGAAAGTGTGAATCGACATTCACGCCAAGAAAATATTAATTTTGCGAGATGGTGCATATATAAAAAACAAAGTTCTAATTAATACAATCTAATTGGAAAAATACATTTGGACATGTTCCACTTCTCGCCTGAACTGCTAATCCAAGATAGAGCAATTCCTCTCCTATTGGCTCGCTAAATGCCATTACGGCAGCGTTTGCCGACCTATGGTACACAAACCACTGGTGGTACGCGAGCCAATGTTGAGTGGTACGCAAACTAAGTAAGAAAATCAAAACAAAATATTGATAAATAAGTTTTCCCTGAACTCATTTAGTCAGTGGTACATTTAATGTGTTAAATTAGAATTAGTGGTACGCCAGCGGCAAAGTGTGAGAACCCCTGCATTAAAGCACTAGATAAGGGTAGTTATTGCACTATTCTGTTATTTTCAAAGACTCCAAAACCACCGTCAATGAAAATTTCGATCAACCTGGGCTGCTAACCGTTGTCAGTTTATGTGATTTTGCTTTTGAATCTGGCCCCCTTTTTAATAAATGCAGATTCATCCTAGGAAAAGAAGTCGTGACTTGATCCACGGACCATCGGTTTTTGACGGGCCTCAACGTTACACTCTCTATATATGGTATTTTCATTCATATAATGTATATAAATTTTCACGTTTCTATGAAACCTATTTTACCCTGGGATTAATATTCGACATATTAAATAACCTGCAAAGTAACATAAATATACCCAACGAGGAACAGCGTGACGTGTAGTAATCAAAAATATAAATGTTCCCGTTCACTTGGGAGCTAATGGCAGAACATATTTTAGGAACCACGGAAGAAAATAACTTTATAACGTTCGGAGGAAAATAAAAAGAACAGACAGTTTACTGGCAGCCTCAAATTGAGATAAGTAGGTCTACAATAATAATAATAAGATATTTCATTACATACGACGACGCAGACTACAGTGTCTGGAGAAAGGATGTTTTCATCTTGTACTAACACAAAGCAGAAGGCAGCAATTTCCGTTGCAGACCGACTGTCGTCTGGTAAATGCACATGTCAGTGTTCCATCAGTCTCGCTCATAATAACTACCAGGATGTAAAGATCACATACTTCGGCAGGGTATTTTTCAAGCACGTGCGTCTTGCACTGTTAGTTCAGTGTTGCATTCTAGAAATAAAGGGAACCAGGAGGGGTCCACTCATTTGCAGCAAGATATTGTTCAGTCCCCCTTTTTTGTTGTTTGTTTGACCTTTGATGCATCCAAACTTTATTTCTAATTTATATTCCAGATGTTCAAATCTACAATTAGATGGGTCGGGCATGTAGCACGCATGGGGAATGGGGAAATGCGACACAATTTTTGGTGAAAAGACTTATGGGAAGAGACCATTCGGAAGACTATGCGTAGATGAGAGGATAATATTAAAAAAGGTATTGGAGAAATATGATTTTGGTGTGTATATTAAATTTATCTGGCTCACGATAGGGTCAGAATTTTCGGGTTCCACAAAAGGCGGGCAATTTATTGACTAGCTTCTTGTAACCCATCGCGCTTTAGCAGAGAATCATTTGTAATGTTAAGTAGCAGTTCAGGTTTTTACGGCTGTGAGTCTGAAGATGGTTGTCTTATGGATTGTTGAACAGAGTACCGACGTTTCAGAGGTACTTTCTACCTCCATCATCAGGGCGATGAGTGACTTACAGATCGCCCTCATGATGGAGGCAAGAAACACCCGTAAAACGTCGGTAAACTTATACCAGATTACAGGGCGCAACAACCCAGAAGACAGCTATTTCCATCTGTAATGTTAATTAATGTTTGCTTCATTTCATTTCAGAATGTTAATTTATGTAAATTGTATATGAACTGTCTTGTATGTTAAAGCATAAAACATTGTAAACTAAGAATCTAACAAAATATCAATAATATTAACAGAGATTATTTAAATAACAAACAATACCATTTACTAACACATTAGTTTCAGTGTCTTTATGCCTAAAAGGCCAAAAAAAATTTTTGTTCACACAACGGCGCCTTTTCAGGCTTACCGGTTATACCATGTCGAATAGTATAAAAATCGAGAATCGAACCAGACTACTCCCATGTAGGAAGCAGGCTGCTAACGACTTTAGCCGCGTCTGTATTGGCAAAAATTGTTGAGAATCACTTCATCGTACACAGCTGAGCATAGGTGAGGAGAGGAAAATTTCCCTCACAAATATATTTAGTTTTAATTCGCCGATTCACTTAAACCGTAAACAACTTAATACGAATAGTGGTTCCCAGCAAACGTACACAGTGATATTTCAGATTCTCGTGATGGGGACCGTTTTTTTTAATTTTGTGTCGTGTAGTCTCACAGAAACGAGCCGACGTTTATCATCGCCCTGATGATGAAAGTAGTAAGCACCTCTGAAATGACGGGTCACTTTCTGCAAGAATATTGGGCGCGACATCCCAAAAGACAGTTACTTTCAAACGAAGTATTGAAACACAAGCCGGTGTATGACGCGTTTGAACATAAGACATAAATAAATATTCTCAAGACATGCTGGTCGTGTTCCCCAGTGTCCTTAGTACAAGCATCAATCTTCCTTCACATGTTCAAGAGCCCCAGCCGGGATAATGCCGATGGTATATTCAGTATTCGCTTTCAGTTGTACGGATTAGAATTATTTTGGTAAATGTATTATTCAAGAAACTCTCACAGAAAATCCAGGGACTGTCAAATATGGGGATCTGGGTGGCCACAAAACCTTCAGAATGTTTCTTCCTCTGAAGAAATTCCTTCAGTATATCCAAAGATTTTTCCGACCGTCTGGCACATAGCGCCATTCCGCTGAATCCAACAGTTTCGTTCGTAAGGTTCTAGTATGGTACAGAAATTCATAATCATCGAGTAATATGATTCAATACAATATTCTCTGTCAGTGTGATTTTAAATGGTTCAGTCTGTGCCATTCAGTCACTGTGATAATTTATAACGCTTCATTTGATAATATAACTTATTATGTAAATTCTAAACACAGAATTCGTTAGCAAATCCCATTACGTTCTTACAGAGCTGTTTATTGTTTCAATGACGCATTTAAACCCATGTAGTTTTAAAATTTAATTAACTACCAAATGATCTTATAATCTTCCTCAAATCAATTTGTAACCAATTTCGTGCATGATTCACTGAGTTCGAGCATGGTTACAGACGCGACGATGTGAACTGAATGAATGTAAAGAGGCCTCGTGAGAAATTATATAAAGCAATCTTTAAGTTCAGTGTTCCTTAATTTTTATATAGCAGTTTCTTTTATCAATTTATTTGTTCCTTTTAATTTCAAATACCCCGATAAATTTGCACCCAGCAGCCAATAACATTTGTTCCAAAGAATTACAATTTTACCACTATCATTCCTCGTGATATTCTTTGTAACCATGACTATGAAGTTAACACACATTTTTATTGTTTACATTTTTTTCAAGAAGGATGACGTATACTGGGTGTGTTGCGCATATGAGATATGAAAAATGCATAGGTCTACACAAATGTTTGTCGGAGAAACTGACTGGACGACCTATGAGTATAGTTGAATTACGTTATAGAGATTTTTGAGGAAATTGGATATAAGCAATTTGTTTGAATTTATCTGCTACAAGATTCAGGAGAGTGGCGGGCTCTTGTAAAACAGTGATTATACTTTGCTTCTATTCAAGGCGCAAATTTTATGTTATATAAACGCTACTGAAAAATGAGGCATGGAATTAAGAATCTTTATTTATTGTACAATTTTTATACAAAATCTTCTCTGTTTTATAGAACAAGGCTATTCTTCTAAGTTTAAAATATTCGCTACACTAAATACGTGTAACGTAATAATTGTAATTATTCCACGACGACTTTAAAAAAGGAATGTCGTTAATGCTATTAGAATAATTATGACAGCAGGAAAACATTTATTTATAAACATATCCTAATTAATACCGTTTAAACAAAACACTGACATGAGTTCTATCCTAAACTAGCAGTGTTTGGTCCGTGTGTTGACATCCAATGTGTCTAAAATACGCTTTAATACGTACCTCATACCTACGGTTCTCTCAAGAGCTGTTATTATGGGGTTTTCTATAGAGAATTTATTTCCCTTACCTGATACATATAATACAATTTATATTTTTCTGTTGTAAATATTTTAGCAATATTAGGTGCAGATTGCCCATTATGAACAGGACCCTGAAGTTATAAGATACTGTCTGATTGGCGTAAATAGAGCAAGACTTATTCTGGCCATGTCTTATACAGATTGATGGAAAAGTCACGCAACACACATTAAAATATTTATTTATGTTTATAATTTAACATAATTTTACTGGATTAATAAACACACAGTATGGTTATAACCATACAAGAAACCACGAAGGTCACGTCGTGTTTGAAATTGCTCGTGCCAGTCCGTCAGCTGTCTTCATACAGTAGAAGCGCAATAAGTTTCCATTGTCGAAAACTATTTAGCATCTCATTCTTACTTAACTTGCCAGAATGAGTTTAGGGATACATTACCAGATTCTACTCTGCCGAATAGATCAACAGTATCTCTTTGGTGATCCGTTTCTAAGCATCAATCGCTAAAAGAGTTGGACGTTTCCAAAACTTATTACTTCATTGTTTTTGTTTTCTACTTCAACTTTATTTTTACACAAATAGAACATTTGTCGGGAACCGGTTGAATAAAAATATTTCAGAACATTCTTTTACTGACAGCCGCTTTATTATATGAATGCAAGTAATTAATATAAATACTTGTTGATGTCAAAATAAATGTTTAGGGGCAACTACGGATTTCAATAAGAGGCATCAGTATGTCATTCTATTTATTGTGTTCAAGGCCGTTGCGTTAAGTTCTGTTTAAACCATTTTATCAGTAACTTAAATGAAACAATTAATATGTGATGCATCGTCAGAAGTTTGAAGCCTAACACCCGTACAAGAATATTAACGTTCAGTAGGAAAAATGCTCGTATCTGTGTTCATTGCTCAGACCTAACCTAACACTTCTCTGAAGCAAAACGTCTTGTACCTTAATGTCAATCTGAACCCGAAAATACAGAGAGAGTGATGAGTAAGGTAAAAATAAAATCATGAAAGAAATCGTGCTTTAATATTAGTTGTTTATTATATGCTAACAAATATTACTTCTCTGTAATGAACTTTTTAGAACTTGCCTAAAAAGGAACATTCTTTTTACAAACCTGAAACATTGAAAGAAATACCATTGGATAAATGTTTTCAGTCCTGTCACTACAATGATAACCAGTCTTCTAGATATTGGAGTAGGACAACTCCTAAAACGTCTGCAATGACTTTTTCCATGATTAAAATAAACATATTGGCGTATGGTCTATTGAGTTTTGGGTCTTCATTTTATTCACTGAATGTGTATATATTTTTTTTGTACATTCAGTTTTTCGGTCCGTACGGAAAATAAACTTCTCGAGAAACCTAAGCTCGTGACGTTCCTTATCTCTTCTACTTGAGGAGCTTGCAACTTCTGGGATACTTCCTGTCGATAAATTCCCAAAAATGTTATTTCCAACATTTCATATCTGAATTTGTTTTGTACTAATTCAACGTATTATTCTTCGTATATCAATACTTGAATGCAAGAGTACTGAAGAAAGTCTCTTTAGTTATTTAGAATATTTTAAATTTTATATTTTTATATGACAACTGAAACCTGCGCGATCGTCAATAGAGTAGTATCAGCCTCAGCGAAGCATTGGTTCGACCTCTCCGCAGTTTTCAGAAGGTCTTATTAAATCCACTTCACCTTGGGAAATATTATTTCACAAGTAATAGGGGTACTATTCGTATCTACGCTAGATTTGTTAGACTAGCTGAGGGCTCACAGTGTTCCTGCAAGTAAACCAATGTTTATTGCCCGAAAACTTCCATAAGCCTGATCATTTGATATGTATCCTTCAGTATCGTACAAAAATGTTTCCCTAAACCAAACATCTCAACCGGGACTCGAATCCAGTAGAGTTTTCGGGACTGTGACCTTCTTTTCTGTAACCTCCTCTTTGAATCAAACAGCTGTGGTCTTGGCGCCATTTTCAAATCGTATTTGGTTTCTGAGCTACAGGAAATAACATCACCGAGACTCGAACTCAAGACAAGTTATTGCAGTTTTGATTTACTTAAAGTATCTTTCTGGTCCCAAGGAAATTGCAAGTGTGGTGCAATCTGGCATATTCGTTCTCGAGCTATAAGTGAACATAAACAAATAAATATACACATACCTACATCACACATCTTTCTATTAGAACGTGCATTATTTTGTGAGAATATTCGTATGCAAACTTGGTATACGATTTTAGACTGTTTGTTAAGGTCACGGATTCGACTCTCGTCAAGGAAACATTTGTTTGTATTACGTTATTCTTTCTTTTCTTACAGAGGGGTTACAATGGGTGATCCATCGCTCAAGAAGGCCTAACACATACCGAAGATTGTCATATGAGAAGTGATTCTGAGAGTGACTGTTCAGAATTTCTGAACGGTAAATTAGTAACTCGTGGAATATCATTTGACATTTCAAAGTGAATTTATAGGAAACCCCCAATGTTCCTTCCACAAGAAAATTGAAGGTATGTAGGGGGATATCATGGAAAAAGTACTTGAAAGTCTTCATCGATTTCTTGGAATTCAGGCTATATGGCTTCGCATCATCATCGTAGACTCAACAATACATTATGCTTTGTATTCTTGGGCCAAACTCGGCGATTATTTTGATGAAAGTAGTAACAGTTAAAATCCCACTGCCCTACAACGGTTTAACACTATGAAAATGTTGAAGCTAAACTTATCACAAAGATTACTTCCAATAGACGGACACAAACCTCGACAGCTCCCGGGTTTGAACCCGTAAATATTTAGGAAAATGCAAAAACGTTCACCCCAAAATAATGTATGGTAAATTGATCTTTTTACCACAAAACCCTGTCGAGAAGTCCTTGTTTAAACTTTGCATTTTAAATCCAATGTACTTTGTGGCTTTTCATAGCAATTTCTTTTGTCGTGATACAAACGCATCCTACGTCCCGAAATTTTGCTACAAGTCAGTGTATTTCTGACTTATTCAGTACTTCTTTGCCAAGATACTCATTACTAGAAGCTTACACAGCAACAAAAGATTTCAATGCGAATTGATGTTCAAGAATGAACAACATAGGCTCTGCTCGTGAATACGCAATGTTCGCAGGTGCACAGGTATTACACCAACTAGCGCGAACGACGCCATAGTGACCTTGGCTAGAGTGTCGCAAATAGGATTGGACAGCACGTGGAGGACGGATCTGATTCCGATTTAATTTTTGTACAGTAGTGCGAGACAGTTGTTGGATTGCGTTTTAAATGGTACACTCTATACTAGTGAACGTTAAAAAATGTAATTTAGTTAAACTTCTGAATTCACACAGTTATCTTATCGGACCAACAAGTGTAATATGGGTTCCGACACCATGTTTTCAGTAAATGGGTTAAAATTGGCTTGGCATATAACTAAAAATAACAAGATATATAAAAGAGTAAAATTTTATGTGAAATACTTCAAAACATATCACTTGAAAGACCTAGGAAATGGAAAGATAACATTAAAATGGATGTTACGGAACTAGTTTGTGGTGACGGGAGGTTGTTGGAACTGACTGAGGGTCGTATCGCGTGATACATATTTGGTATCAGCGGTGATGAACTTCTGGGTTCTGCTATAGTAGAGAACACTAAATTTGTTAAAATAAGTAGGACACTGGAGTTTCACGAACCTCCGCGTTCTTCGGTTCGATCCACAGCTACAGGGTAGGAGCAATCTCTCTCCCCCCCCCTCCCGCACAAATTCATCGTCATGTTCGCAATTTGATTATCGTCGCCTGCATTTTTTTATACTTTGTTCCCGGTAGATGTGGAGTATGAAATAGCATGTAGAAAGCAACTTTAACGTCGATCCCGTATAAGACAGAGACATATGCTTTCAGCACAACGTGCGTCATAATGCGTCATATGCAATTCTTCATACATCAGCGATTTATCGAAATTTACATAAATCTGTTGTACCGTAGTTAATCCGTACCGATGCTACAAATGCGGGTTTGCATAAATTATCCTACCAAGTATTCCTTTATGTATATAGATGCACTGCCAACAAATGTTTATGATAAAATGTGTAGATAATAAAGTCAGTCTCTTGCATTTAACTAACTCCATTATGAACTCGGTGCCTGAACACTGACAATTCCAACGCCGGACAATGAACACAATTACGGAACGTAAATATCCCATTAAGTGAGATTACAGTTTTGAGATGAAGTCATCTTGGATGCTGCACCTTGTAGTCTGGTAAAAGTTTACCGATGTTACAGAGGTCCTATCTGCATACATCGTCAAGGCCATTATGGCCCTGATGATGGAGGGGGGAAGAACATCTGAAACGCCGGTAGATTGCTATCAAACTGCACGGCGTAACATTCCAGAAGACTGATATCTTTGCCTCCTATTTTTTTTTTTGTAAAAACTCGATATGCATGGCATCCTCCCATTTCATTATAGATCTTCGAAGTGGTGGTGGTATCAACAGGATCTCACCAAAATCCTGTATGCATTTTAGAACACCCCAAGATGGCATACATGCCCGGTCCATGGTAACCACCAAGATTTCTATTCCTATTGGGCGATTTGTACGTACCACGAAATCCATTCCATGTTATGTCCTTCACTTAGCTGAGAAATATAGTAAATTTCCGTAACATACAACGATTTTCTGTGAATTACTGTGAGATCTGAGTCTGAATAACAAGATGGAGGATCAATCCTTGCCATCCGTCCGATGCTGATTATTAAATACTGGCAAATTTGTATCTGCCTTACATATCTGAATACTGTCTTCTGTTTAATCGTCCAGAGGAAGCATAATTTCTTATATCAGCGTAAACAAACCACGAGACATATCTTATGACTTCAAATAAAATGCCATAAAACGATTGTCAGCAATGTATTTCCTTCTTCCAAATATCCTCATTATAGAATGTAGGTCTTTAATATTTCATGTCGAATTTCAACATATGCAATATGCAAATGTAGCCACTCAGTGAGACATTTGCTTTTAAAAATGTAGAGTAACTATTTTACTGCCATCATGTGGACTGACTCCTGTCGCCCAGGTTGATGAATGTCATGTGTCCCCAGAAACAGTTGCTACATATTGACCATTTAGAGACAGCCACGTACTTCGAACGCTAAACAAATCGGCAAAAAACTTGATTGACGTACTCAGTGTTGATTAATGACAAATACTCTATGTATTATACAGAATACAAGATTTTAGCAGCTTTGAGTTGCATTAAAATTTACTCACAGACTGATAGGCTACACAGTCTCATTTTACTGACGGTGAACATTTTCATAAATTTTAGGGGGGTTCGTCTTTATTCATTCTGTATTATATACGAGGCGCGTCCACAAAGTAGGTTTCCCACTCGTCCCACAGCTAGCAAACCTTATATTGCGCGAAGCGACTGTGCGTACGTGATAGAGCAATGACGTAGCATGGCGCATGCACTAACGGTACTTCCCGCGTTCTCACAGTAGCATCGTTGCAGCTGTTGAAGATGGAGGTTCTTATTCCAGCTCCCGCCGACTGTGAAGTGCGGTCAGTGATAACGCTAGGCCGCACACGACTCGACGGACAGCAAGTCTCCTGCAGGAGTTCAGCTGGGAGGTGTTTAATCATCCACCCTACAGCCCGGACCTCGCTCCCAGTGATTTCCATCTTTTCCTACACCTCAAGAAATTCCTGTCCGGTCAGCGTCAGCGTCAGCGTTTTGAGAATGACAGAGAGGCGGAGATGGCTGTCACACAGTGGTTCCAATCCCAGGCGGCAGACTTCTACGACACAGGTATTAAAAGTTGGTCCCACGGTATGACAAATGTCTCAATTCCGGTGGCGAATATGTTGAAAAATAGCTAGACACTTGCTGTATCTGTTGCAATAAATATTTCCATGAAATTGTGCTTTGTTTCTGTAAACGGCCTCAGGGAAACTTACTTACCTCGTATAATTTAGATTTTAGTATACTGTCAGATGTGTTTCCAGTTTCCAGTCTGCGTTCTGTTTCTCCATTTTGTGTTCTAATTAAGGTTACTCCCAACAGCGATATAACAAATATGTCTGTAATGCCTGTACTTCTACCATTTTTTCTCGTATCACGTGTTTCTTTTGGAAAACATACACTCGATTTGCATAACGATTTGTGTAACTTTAGAAGAGTACTTCTTTACATTATTATTATCCACTCAATCCATTAAACCATTTAAAATATTATATTATTTTCCGGTAATCAATATGTTCCATGGAGCACAGTTCTAATGTCATTGACGGTTACACAGTGGATACTTTGTTTAAAAATGAGGTGGATTTATTTATCACTGCTACAAATGACTATTTTCTGGTCTAGTCTCTGTCGATTCATGAATCACAGTTCTGGTTATCTCGGTAAAAATGTTCTTCTCACGGCGGCCGGTAATCGTTCACTCCTCCCATGGTAACACACAGCGAGTAGGTAGGGATTCGAAGAAGATGGTTGTGTTTTATCTGAAGGTAATGCCCACGCATTCATCAGGAAAAATCGAGAAAAACCACAAGAAACTCTAGTAAGAAACAAGTAACTTAATCTTACCGAGATCCGAAACAGATGCCTTCCGGTTTACCGCTATAAATCAGTGTTACTTGATAATCGCTGTAATTAGTAGATCTAAGCGTGGGTTGAACCAAAGCGACAAGTTACGGACTGAATGATTCGGTATGATCCGAGGGCTTTCTCTTTTGAATCGCGTCTGATCTTTTTGGGGGCACACAAACCGTCTTGTACAGTGATAACAGGATTAAAGTTCTTAGTCACCTATATATATATATATATATATATATATATATATATTAAATCTTGTTCGTCTAATCACAATAAATTCTTTTTAAATATTAAAATATTACAATAATTAACATTTAAAATATTTAAAATATTAAATGATGTTCTTTATCGAAATATTCGAATATTTCGACAAAGAACATCATTTAATATATACTTATTACATTACAATATGACGCAACTTTACCATCTTATCACCTATATCTAGTTTAAATGTATAGAATATGTGTGCGTACACCTACATAAAGCGTAAACTTCATGTCGTGGTGCTTGGACACAGGGACAACATAAACAAATCGTACGCCAGCAGTTCCCAGACTTGGAATCGCGGGCAGTTGGGTGTTTTGAAGTCTGTGTTGCTGTGCTAACTGTCTGATTATAGTATACATACATTTAAAAGAAAAAAACAATATTAAATTACAAACGTACGTGCACAGTTTAATATAAATATTACTTCGTAGAAGTTATTTACAGTTATTTCTTTAAACATTAGTCATGATGTATTTTTAAGTATTTTCTTTTTGGAGTATAAGACGTTTTATTCGTATCAAGAGAATCTGAGATTAAAATATTTAGGGGCTAACGCTTAGGCACGGGTTAAGAACTTCGCAGTGTGATTGTGCATACACGTAGGTCACGGTGCAATCTGTGATGCTACAGTTTGATGCGACTTGTGCAAGAAGCTTTCAGTTATCTTGGCTCAGGGGAACGTCTGGCGTTAAAGATATTTGTAGAGGTGGGTTTGCTTCTGGTTCATGAACGGAATGCTAATTCAATAGAGAAACTAGCGATGTCAGCATTGGTCCTATACGTGTCGGGATCTTGAACTGGCTCCAGAAAACGTACAAAGTAAGACGTTGTCAGCCTGCTTGTTAAGAATATTCTTATATTACTCAGTAATAAAATGGTTTGGTGAACCAATGCGTGGGTCATGGTCTCTCGAACTCAATGACAGTGAGGTTGAATCATACAAGAGGCAAATATATATGTCTGCATTATCCTGTGCTGTCTTTGTAGGTACAGACCTCGCGTACAGTCAACCCTCGCAAGATCTGATACTATTTAATACCAAGTTTCAGGAAACCTTAATCTTGCAACAACAAAAAATCCAGAAAAACCAAAGTTGAATGTAAGCTACAGCGCCTATTACTTAGTATTTGTTGACGTTGCAAAACATGTTATTCAGTACTTAATAGACTATTTTAAAACCGTTAAACAGGTCAGATTTGTATCTTATATGCGTCATGTTTGTGTTTGATTAAATATATTTATTTTGTACAGTCTATACACAGATTCTCTTCACCAGCCGTCAGACGCACGTTACTCTACACAACATCTCTTGATAAATATAACGTCTGACTACAATAAGCAACTTACCATGAAAATGGAAAGCTACAAACAGAACTACGGATCATTATAATAAAATGTTTTAATATTATATAATTTTTACAACACCAATAAAATTCAAACGTTTGTGTATAGACTGTACAAAATAAATATATTTAGGTCAGATTTATTTTATATTGTTCTCCCTACAGTATTCGTCTATCTTCAGATCATTTTCTCAGTCACATTATTTGTTAAAACTTTTGTATAAACTTAAATTTACAATAAAAGCAATAACAATGATGTAATTATTAATGTAAATAAAGTTATAAAATTACACATGTATATTTTTAAATTTGATCCATATATTTATTTTATGCACTTCATGTTGTCACGTTTTTGGGTCTGGTAAAAATGTGATATCGCAAGGCATCTGCTGAATGCTTTATAGAATTATGTGCTTTTGTTTATTATAATATAGTTTGTGTGTTCTCCGATATCACTAACTCTGTAGTAGATCCTTGTAATTTTTCTTTCAGTATGATGGTGCATTTACAACATTTCGGAGGGTCCATCCATACCAATGCACGTAAGAACTCGAGAACGGCTCATCGATTTCCATGAAGTTTAATATTGTGATGCTTTCCCAGTATCTGTCGAAACATTACAATTTTAGTCGAAATCGGTCAACAATAAAGTGCACCTTGCATTACTTACATTGATTTTTGTGCAATAATAATCGGTTAGGGGAATCTCTATTCGGGGGATTCCCGCGTCTGGAGTTAAGAAACCAGCCACCCAACCATGTGGAGGATTCCTCCGCGACGACGCTACCACGCAGTTAGACAGGCGCCAAGCAATTCATCCACACACACGTCATTGAATCTAGGAGCGTCTGACGTCACTGGTACCAATCACGGTCAAAAGTGAAATTCCGGCGAACGCGCTACAATTGTTAAACCATGCGTACATTTCCCGAATTGTTCTGTTATTACTTTGCCTTCGCCTTCGCCATTTAAGCCTTAATCATGTTAATGCGCAAAGTATAAATACGTGTTGTATTTGGTTGTTTTAACATATTAAATAATTTTATTATTTTATTAGGCATGTTTTTCTTTGTAAGGAAAGCCGTGCTGTTGGAATTATAGTGTACGTTCATGTGCGTAACTCCATTTCCGTGTATCTGAAAAAGAGCGCAGTGAAGGCTTTCAAGTCATGGACCTGCGGGTTATGTAGGTCACACGAATTTACAGTGTCCGTCTTCATTAACTCCATGCAAAATGTTTTCCGGAAGCTGACTCTAGGAATAGGGGAGAACAAAGGTCGTCCTCGGCAGCGTGAGAAACAAGTATTTCCAGATATTGAGAAAACCGGAAGATTCGTATCAAGGTTGCGTGGAAATGAATCAGAATACTTTGTCATTTTTGACTCTGAGGGTGGGGCAGTGACCAAGTGTGTCCCAGAACTGATCAGAGATGGAATAACTGCACTTTCAGAGCGTTAAGAAACAATGGGAATATTAATGAGTACTTTTATTTCTTAGTTTGTTTAGCCTACATTTGCTATCTGCTTGAATTATATACCTTCGAATTGTAGAACGGTTAAGAATGATGCGGAATGAAATGATTATGGAATATTTTAAGGTAAAGTCCTTAAACTAGAAATGGCCTAATACCACACTTACATCAAATAAGTTCTGTCAACCGTCCACGTTTCCCCAGTGTCGAATTTTGATCTTAATGTTGAGTTCGGTTAATATACTGAATTGTCTTTCGGGCACAGCCCACGTAATCGAACCAGAAACTTTTACGTGCTCGTGTATGAAACAGGCCAATCTCCAAACGAACTGATTACACTTACTAGCCGTTGTCGTCACTGAGCTGAGAACATGAACTCTGATCTAATAACATTCACGACACAATAAAAACGCGCTGTTCCAAGGAATACGCTTCACAGATTCGCGAAATACATGCCACCCAGCATTTCCTATTCGTGGAAAATGTTCTGGTGAAGTGTTATTTTGTTAGCAGTTTGAGTACCACCAACGAGAATTTAAGTTTTCTGGGTTTTAATTTAAAATATGGATAATACTTAGATATATACACACACACACACATATACATACGAGGTGCGATCGGAAAGTTTCAAGACTGCGCCTATAAAAACCCGTACACTTATCTCAGGTATTAAATTCATCCATCACCCTCGAAGTAGTTTCCCTGGGAGTGAACACAACGATCCCAGCGCCGCTGCCAAGCCTG
>NW_019059693.1:1137335-1153773 GCF_000696155.1 Zootermopsis nevadensis
GCACACTGATTCACTATGAATGTAGGTCGCACCCCCTAGCGGCAGAAGCTCGTACTACATCCGGTTCGCCCTCTATTGACACAGCCTTGAAACTTTCCGATCGCACCACGTATGTATGTATGTATATATATATAAAACATGATTTTTATAATTTTTCGGGGTCATTCTTAATGTGAAATGGAACTGAAGAGATGTTTTAAGCCTGTAAGTGTAAGTATGTCCATATATTTCAAAATATTCTTAGGTTATTTCTTTAGGGAAAACGTCCCGTTCTTTCCAGTGTGTTAAGAACTGCTAATACTTATTTAAAGCATCCGCAATGTTGAACGGTCTACAGAAATCAACTAATAAATTGATTGATTGACTGGTGTGTCACTTCATGCAGATTTCTCAGATTACGTAGCGTCGAAATTGTGGATGCTGTGAATGACTCGATCCATTTAAAAGCAAAACTCCATCAGTGTTTGTCTGAACGAACTAGGAAACAAACAATTATATGTGTGTCATAACATACAGAAATCAATAAGTTCCTCAAAGTCTTAACGAAACATTTTTCGATATGACGATTGCATGTAGGCCTAAGTATCGGTTTCTTAGCGTCAGTCACATTTCCGATTCCCACCGCCATTTTTCTTCAACCTTCCTCTGTCCTTCCACTGCTGTCTCCTTTTGCTGCCTCTACTCTGCTATCATCCATCTAACTCTCGGTCTATCCCCCATCGGTGACATCTCCAGCACCAATTTCAATAGTTTGTTGTCCGCCATTCTCCCGAAGTGTTCCTAAAACATTATTTTGTTTTGGAACCTTTCAAAACGGAATTTTGGAAACCCATTGTTTATAACATGGCTATGGAGTTTTGCCTTTGATACTATTAATAATCATCTCTAAAAACTTATAGTAAAACATTAAATACAGAAAGAGCTTCTGCCCCTGTTCAGGGAATGGCTTTACCCTTAATTAACTTTGAAAACAACAGATTTTGTAATTCCATGAAGTCCGTTATCTCTGTAGTATTGTTATGTTGGAAACAACAGATTTGTGTATGAAAAAATTAATATGAGAATTAATGAATTATTCAAAAAAAACATCAAACAATATTTGTTTTGATTTGCTTTGATTTGCTTTGATGATACATACTCGCAGAGTACACATTTGCACTCTTGTTTAATCCGGCTCTTATTAAAACTGGTCGGTCGCGATTAATCCTTAAAATTAATTACTGTGTATACAACTGGCTGAAGTGAACTCAGTGGATATCCAATATACACAAACGTGTATCAGTTATAGTTATGTCCAATACAATATAGACAAGTTACTATAGGGTTGTATACTTAAAATATGGTTTCGATTTTGATATATTCTCTGTTCGTATCTCTCGTTATTACCCGGTTCCATGAATTGGTTTTATAAACGCAAGCCAAGAAATGAAGTCAATGACATTTTTAGTTTAAAAAAATAATAAGAAAGTCACATAATCACCTTTTTAATGCATCTAGTCCAACGGTTCACATATTTCTCAATTCCGTCATAATAAAGTGTTTAGGCACATGCTTGGTCTTACACTATTCTTGCACTATTTTCTTTTATCTCGTTTATTTCCGATCCTGTTGCAGGATCCTCTGTTCTTCGGTTGATCAGGACTCGAGGGTCGGTGTCTTTAATAACCTCAAAGCTGACACAGTCATTTTGTGCACCATCAGTAACAACTTCCCGCCATTTTGTGAGTGCAGTCACCAACGCACTCGACTGCTATTCCGTAAATTTTACTTCTTCCGACTAACCACAACAACTGAATCACAGATCGTTGTTATATTTTGGCGGATTCTAACAATGGAGCGACCATGTTAAACGTCACAGTATGTGACATTTGCGGTTCTCATGCCAGTAAAGACATCGACTGTGCTCTTATGGTTTACGAGACCGTGCAGACTTGTAAGGAGATTTTAAACTTTCCTCCGAAAATATAGTAACCACGCACAAGACCATGACTTAAAAATCCAGAATAGTCATAAACTTGCAACAATATTATCACTACTCAAGGCAATGAACATTAATTAGGTTCAAATAAGTTAATATTCATATTATTAGCATGCAATATATTTTTCAGTGCAGCCAACGTCACTTCCTGAGTGAACTTGGCTTTCTTTCATAAATTTCATGTAACCGCATTTGTTTTTTATTTCTTTTTACATCATAAGCCATATCCAGAGATTTAGTTATATTGACTATTTATACAATGGATTGATGTTGTAATAATATTGATGACTTAAATTTAATTATATTTGTGTGCTTTGTAACAAAGTGTACGGCATTATAACACTATAATATTACGACTGTGCAAGTTAAAATATGCTGAGTGACACGATGATAATAGTACGTATTATCTTTAGGTCATTAGCTAAAATAATACAACAGCGAGAATTATAGGGGCTTGTAAAATACAACATAGACTGAAAAGATATAAAATATACCTGAATACTAAAAGAAAATAGGTGGTAGATTGGTTTCTGACGATATATACTGCAAACTTTCACAAGATACTAGTTCAACTCGCTGATTCACGTCACGACATGACACTTTCTGCCGCAGAAAACTTTCTTGATCCTCTGAATGGGTCTCAAGATACTAGGTTAGAAGCAGACCAAAACCCTAAATTCATTCTTCATTTCAGCTACAAGACAAAGAAAACGATCTCGAAACTTCAAACAAGATACGTGACGCGTTTGCTGCAGACTGCCGTTTGGAGGCCACTATATGAGGAACCACTGATTCGCTGAAGTAAAATAAATTCCACTGGCACATCTTTGGAACTGTTATTCCGTGACAAAAATAAATTGATGTTTAAGCACGACGCCATTAAGGACATTTGGGGCAACGTAGGCAAAGCTCCACGCATTTTTAAGATGTGAATGGTCAACTACAGAGTTCCATCAGAATTACGCCAGGCTGGAAGAACGCCAATGCATTAGCTTCATGAGGCAATGATAGAATGCATTACCCGGTCTTGTAGATGGCGCCTGGAGCACAGAAAGTTATTGCGCCTGCCGAGAGTCGAACGCTGGTCGTCAAGCCTAAATACAGTCACTTACTGAGTGAGAAGAATGTGACTGAGCGGTTAGGACTTCAATGGATTAAGTAACAACAAATGCGGTAAAAGAACGATGCTCACATTTGTGTGATAAGTACTGCAGTCTTATAAATAATACCTGTAACCCTGTTATAAGTCAAAACCTACCGGTTCCGTGGTTTGTATATACTCGTTTTGTAAGCTGAAATGTTGTGTGCTGGCGTACACACAAAAAAATCAATATTTCTTAATAGCTTTCACACGGTGTACTACCGGCCTGAATCTGATTTATGTGCTACTTATTTGATAAAAGAAATAGATGTCAGACCGAAAGAAACCCGCACAAAAACAGCAGAAAATTAAATGCAGATTCAAAAACTACAAGACTTAAAACTTGGTCTTTATTTATACAGCCTGATACTAAAACGAAATGTATTTTGTCTTATTCTGCATTTGAAGAAGTAGGCATTATCGCCTCTTCCGGTTTCACTTCGTTTCTTTCGTTGGCTTTCCCAAATCTCCTCACTCTACGCGCTACATTGTAATGCATTTCCTCGCAACTTTTCGCCATTCGTTCGCTACACGTGTTTTATTTTTTTCCTGTAATCTTCAATTATTTCATTTACACGTTCTTATTCCTTCATAGGAAATATTATCCAAGTTGGAGCAACTTTTACCTTACGTATAAACTTTGTGACTAAAGCCTGTTTGTTTTAATTCGTGCTCAGTTGTCACTGCCATATAAAAGTATGGTGTAGCAATAACTTTGTAGAATTTTAATTGTACATTATCTTCTTGTTTGCATTTTAATTTCCATTAATGGCTACGAGCATGGTTTAGTAGGGGCCTGTGCATTTTTATTTGTAGTCCAATAAAATAACAGGTCACACACGACTCAAATTAAAAAAAATATGTTACTTTTTCCTCAATATGGCTATGAATTACTATTTTCGATCTTATGCAATATCTTCCTAATAATTCCATCAACTTAGTTTATTTACTTGCTTATGTAACAAATTTGTCAGTAGCTCAGAATATAAGGCAATCTGATATAGCGTTTTCGCTGATATTTTGAATTTAATTAGACCTAATTTGCAATTTATTAACGTATCAACATCTCAATAATGGTATCGCAAACAGGAAACCGGGGTATGAAGTTTCATAACGACAAGCCCTTACAGGGAAGAGGACTTTGACGCAAACAGATTAATAGGTTTTTCTAGACAGACTCAATATTCTGATAGCAACAGACAAACTCACAGTCAGTTCTGTTAAACGTACTGGTCCTGGTCATTATAGGTTTATATTATGCACATTGTGCAAATGCCAGATGGGAAACAATTCTGTAATTGTGTAATTAACCGTGCTTGGGAATATCGTGTTCGCAATGATTAGCAATAGACATTCAGCACTTCCGCCTGACAGCAGAAGAGAAACACAACTGTTGGTATTGTGTCCTGTGGTAGAGTTTAATTATAGGTATGCAGTTTAAACTTCCAACAATTACATTGTGCAGACGTAATATAGAATAGATTACACATTGTGGCTACGCTGATAAAGTTTCACCATGAGAAGGCGGAGAAATATACTACAGAATGTTTGTTGTTCACTGGAGTGAAAACATGAAAGCCAGAGTTATCCACGAAACTGTCAGTTATCTATAAACGCAATATAATATACCAGAAATTAACGAAACGGTTTTGGGCGTTTTCACAGTTATACTTGTTTTGTAACCACGTACGTGATTCAAGAATAAAAGGTTTAACATAGAGAAAAATACAGGCCTACAGCATTCGTTAAAAACAAGAATACAAAAACCTACAACGAGGTTTATTGCATGTGTATGAAAGCTTGTCTACACCAGGAAAGGCAAACTCAGAGTATATCATAAGAGTCGACTGGAAAAGAGGCGGTTTGTCGGTTGGCTGCCATATTGGCGGGGAAAATCATAACCGCCCATAATTTAAAATTCTAAGCGCAAGCTTAAAAAACTTTTAAATTTCATCTTTTTCCAGGACATACAAATGCGTATTTCCCATTTATACTTCTTTCAAATGAAATATAAAGCAGCGAAGTACAAGTAGTTTGACATTCACTGAAAACTGACATTTATTAAATTTGGGACTATTTTATCACAGATGCTGTGCAGTTCGAGAACTTAGTCTGGCATCAAATGTCGAAACGTTGCGCGTTGTTTGCGTGACTAAAAAGTAAAGTAAAGTTTGTCCCACTATACGCCATGTAGACGTTTAGGGTGAGTGGAGGTATAGCTCCTCTCTTCCTTGACCTCGGCACTAGATGGGGGTGAGTGGTCAGCATCACGCCCCGGCCGGCTTTACCCCCGGGAAAGGACCCCGGTACCCATTGTAGAGGAGGCTGGGTGGGCCCCAGAGCCGGTCTGGACGCAGAGGCTAGAGGAAAAATCCTCTGCCCCCGTCGGGGATCGAACCCCAGTCGTCCAGCCCGTAGCTAGTCACTATCCTGACTGAGCTATCCCGGCTCATGTTGTTTGCGTGACTGGCCTAAGAAAATTCCGTAGATTGACGTTGCTTTAGATCGGGATACTCAGAATATTCGGCGCTGAGAAAGAGGAAGTAACAGAAGGATGAATATATTTACTTAATAGGGGAGTTCTAGAATCTGAACACAGATTATTATTAGTGCCGTAAATCAGAAACGATGATATAAATGACTGACGGTCGGACAGGCACAAGTAGCTACTATTTCTTCATTTTATGAACATTTTTTTACAATTGACTAGGTAAGACAAGAGTGCGTTTTATTCACCCAAAATTGTCCTTTACTCTCTGCTAAGTAAATGGTCGCATCTTGACCGTCTCTCCGCCTGCTTATTTCCAAAATTACGCAAGAACTAATTCATTGATTCTGAACATGTCCGGACTGTGACCAAGCAGAAATTATATGGATACTCTAAGTTCTTCTGCAGATAATGAAATATGACTTCTCTATTTACCTTGGAATGTTCTTTCTTCATTTTAGAGGATTCAAAAGTTTTAGGCATGCTAATGTTATAATTTTAAAATAAATAAAATATCTTGAATATATTTTATGCTTAACTTGACCATCTCAAGATTAATAACCATGTTATCGTAAAAGTCCATTGCTGCATCAAATGTAGGAAAGTATCGCGCTCATAGAACGAAGTTACTGACACAGTTACAACGAAATTATATTGAATATGAAATTATGTCGAGTCTGAATGCAGGAAACAGTTCGAATACCAACTTAATGAATTTACATTCCTCTATAAGGAATCACGAATTAAAATCTATGTAGAACTACAATCATTTGACTTGCTTCTTCTTTCCTTCATCTTATCTCCACAGATAAGCGACTCGGTCTACGTCGGTGTCAATATTCTGTTAGCATCGTCTCGACTTTCTTCTTATAAATCTTCTGCTGTATTTTTAAGATCCTATTCCTTTTTCAGCCACATGTCTTCACCCTCTCTACAATAAGGTCTTCCTGTCCCCTCCTGTCGCTTCAACTTTGTTAGTGATCTAAGTTGAAGATTTCTGTCTTCTGGGTTGTTGCGCTGTATAGTCTGGTCGATGTTAACTAACGTTTCAGAGGTCATACTGCCTCCGTCATCGCCCTGATGATGGATGCAGTATGACCTCTGAAACGTTGGTAAACATCGACCAGACTACGCAGCGCAACAACCCAGAAGACGGAAATCTTCATCGCCCTGATGACGGAGGCAGTATGACCTCTGAAACGTTAGTTAACATCGACCAGACTATGCAGCGCAACAACCCAGAAGACAGAAATCTTCATCGCCCTGATGACGGAGGCAGTATGACCTCTGAAACGTTAGTTAACATCGACCAGACTATGCAGCGCAACAACCCAGAAGACAGAAATCTTCATCGCCCTGATGACGGAGGCAGTATGACCTCTGAAACGTTAGTTAACATCGACCAGACTATGCAGCGCAACAACCCAGAAGACAGAAATCTTCATCGCCCTGATGACGGAGGCAGTATGACCTCTGAAACGTTAGTTAACATCGACCAGACTATGCAGCGCAACAACCCAGAAGACAGAAATCTTCATCGCCCTGATGACGGAGGCAGTATGACCTCTGAAACGTTAGTTAACATCGACCAGACTATGCAGCGCAACAACCCAGAAGACAGAAATCTTCATCGCCCTGATGACGGAGGCAGTATGACCTCTGAAACGTTAGTTAACATCGACCAGACTATGCAGCGCAACAACCCAGAAGACAGAAATCTTCATCGCCCTGATGACGGAGGCAGTATGACCTCTGAAACGTTAGTTAACATCGACCAGACTATGCAGCGCAACAACCCAGAAGACAGAAATCTTCATCGCCCTGATGACGGAGGCAGTATGACCTCTGAAACGTTAGTTAACATCGACCAGACTATGCAGCGCAACAACCCAGAAGACAGAAATCTTCATCGCCCTGATGACGGAGGCAGTATGACCTCTGAAACGTTAGTTAACATCGACCAGACTATGCAGCGCAACAACCCAGAAGACAGAAATCTTCATCGCCCTGATGACGGAGGCAGTATGACCTCTGAAACGTTAGTTAACATCGACCAGACTATGCAGCGCAACAACCCAGAAGACAGAAATCTTCATCGCCCTGATGACGGAGGCAGTATGACCTCTGAAACGTTAGTTAACATCGACCAGACTATGCAGCGCAACAACCCAGAAGACAGAAATCTTCATCGCCCTGATGACGGAGGCAGTATGACCTCTGAAACGTTGGTAAACATCTACCAGTCTATACAGCGGTAGAACCCAGAAGATAGAAATCTTCATACTCACCGCTGTGAAAACCTCAAAACTTACATTGTTCTAAGTTCTTACAAATTTCACAATTTGTTTCAGTATTCTTGTTCTACATGTTCATGGAACTTGGCGTTTAACTCTGAGGGAAGAATAGAGAATAACAGTACTCGAGAAGAACGCACTGAGAACATTAACAGGACCCATGAAAAAGGAAGCAAGAGGTTTGAGGTTACTATGAGGAGAGTCGATAATTTAATCAAATATGTGGTCGGAGGGGAGGGAAGCAAAAAAGGAAGAATAAGGAATTAACGTAACAGCTAGCTGAACCCTCCAAGGTATTATACAGCTCCTGAGAACCAGGAAAAAGATGATATTAGAATGGATCTAGCAAATAGATTCTAAATATGCGAACTGAATTGGGCTGACTCTGCGTAGGGCCCACTTGAGGGCATTTATAAAACTGATAAGGAACGTTAACAGTTCTCAAACGCAAAGAATGTTTCAGTCAGATACACACGAGTTAACTAACAAAAAAGATTTAGCACTAGAAGCTTAAAGATTTTAAAGTATCTAAACTACGAAGGTCATGAAATATTCATGACAATCTGTTGGCAATACAGATACAGTAAAATGTACGCTTTCTAACAAAACAACAATAAAAAACCTTTTTAAAACAAGGAATATAATTATTGTTAAACGTATGTAGCCTTCTGCATGTTTCGCCAGGGTAAAGCGGTTGGGAGTAAGATTACCACTTATATTCAAGTAGTGCCGAGGTTAAGAATGCAAGAAATTTTTCCACCACTACCCATACGTCTGCATTGCGTGGTGTTTACTTCAGAACCAAGGATGTCTTTAGTTTACCCAATGCGTGGTTCCACTGTGTGAATAAATAACTGTGCCTCAGTGAGCATCTCTTATCCGTGAGGTAAATGGTAACGTACTCTGTCATACGATCACTTGACCTTTGACAAAATGAGTTTTTTAATGTAAATGGAAATATGTGGACGTAGCGCTATCACGACTGACAGTTTCATGAAAGAATAAATTTAAGGCAGGCATAACAGTATGTGGAACGTCTCGCATAAATACACAAGGGTAATGTTATGTTGTGGGAGCGTGTAACCACATACTGTAGCGGTCTGAATTATTTGATTTATATTTTTCTTAAAGAAAATGCGTGGAATATCTGAAGGGAACAGATCGCTTGAAAGATCTAGACTTAGATGGCTGTTAATTTCTTGAGGTAAAATCTCGGCCATAAAATTAGTTATTTTTCTTCTTTAGTGAAATATACATACAATTTATTGAAACTCTCTGTGTAAAATAATATTTCTTGCTAGTTCAATAGAACAAATTTTGTAAATTAAACAAATTTCTTATTCTACTAATAAGTATTTATTCAAAATATGGCGATTTTATAGTAGAATAGAATGCATCTCCATTAACTAGTGAAATATTTACCATGATCCATTTAAAAAAGCAACACTGAATTGTAAAAAAGAAACCAATATTTTAAGTTAGAAGGGCATCCATTTACTATTAAGTTAAAAATTATTTGTGACAAAATATATATTAGGATTGTAATACACACCAACTTCTGAATTCTCAAATTTCTTCTGCTCATCTATCGATCCAGCTGTGAATAATGAAGTTGTTATACCCACAATCGATAATGGCTGGGTTGATGCTCTAATTGGATCATAAAATCTTATTTTGAACGGGAGACACGTGACAAATAACCTTCCCATGCTTCACATCAGCATCCTGCTTTACCAACTTCAGCGCACACGCGATCCATCATTTCAAAATGTAACGAGAGTTGAAACGTGTTGTTTTTGATTTTTCATAACTCAACGGGCATGGTGTTCATTTATTGTGGCTTCAAATCTATTCTTATACATTTAAATCTGCTATTGTAAAGCTAATCACTATATAGATTAATCATACAAGAATAAGAAATAATTAGGCTTATCTAAAAGTACTTTAAATAAAAGTAGTAGTAATTAGCTCTAAGGGTTATATGAAGGGCCAATGCACTGTAGGATGATCAGATTTTTGATAAAGTCATAAGATTTAAATTTCAGCTTCAGGTTAAACAGGGGTTACATTGGATCTACAAGGAAACAAATAAAATTTTAACTACAGCTTCAGCGTCGATTCTCAATAAGAAGTTTGGTCGAAATGCGTTCCACACTTCTGAGATGAAACAAGCGGACGGACATCACCATCTGCATAGTCCGTGTTAATCTTACACAACTCATGGAAAGACAACACATTAACAATAGGTTCAGGAAAAATGCTTTACAAATTAATAGTTATACAAACTTTTTGTCTACATCTATGTCCGTTCAAATAATATACTATACCTCCACGCATTCACAGCTCTAGGTAGGACGTAACCTGTGGGGTAGGTCGGTGATATTAAGAAAGTTAAGATGTTATACAGAATACCGAATCAGAAGCAGAAATAGTTTTTAGATCAGAATATGGAATTCTATGAGCGTATACAGTCAAGTACACTTAATGAGTTACGAATTGTCTCGGATTTGAAATCGGTGATAAAATATATATACCATGAAATCTGTCAGACCTAAGAAGTTAAAACTTATATCAGATTTTGAATATGTAAACATTTTTAGGAGTGGGATTTGAGGTTTTGACGACGATGAGGCTGTCTTCAGGGTTTTTGCTGCTTATAAGTCATCGTCATAATGATGGAAGCAGAAACAACCTCTGAAACGTCGGTAAACGTCTACCAGACTAGAGGTCAAAACAATCCAAAAGACAGTTATCTTCATTTTCAGGAGTATTAGGAGCAAATTATTTAATTTAAATTATTAATAGGAAAAGTTTAAGAGTGAAAGATATCGATATAACATTACTTGAAGATGACTGTGTTCTCGGTTGTTGCGCAGTATAGACTGGTAGGAATCTGCTGACGTTTCAGAGGTGTCTATAGTACCTCTGAACTGACCATCGTCATACTCACCGCAGTAATAATCTATAATCTCATGTCAGTTTTTATGTTTACTAAAGTTTTCTACTTGAAATAAAGTGCCGTAAAATACTTTTAGAAGTTTAAGACAGGGTAAATATAATACGTATTTGCTAGGGTATAACCATGGGTAAAAACAAGGTTTGTTTTGAAGGGTTTATTCCTTCAGGATAAAATTTGTGGAAGTAGAAATTAAGTGGCTCTCAGTCACAAAGAGACGGTTCAATAACCTAAGAAAGTAAATTAACTTGTTCCCTTTAATCCCCACTTCAAACAAGTTTGCTTCAATGTACTAATATCCGAAGTGGAAGCAGATGTAAGATGAAGAAAGCTTCTTCAATACACTCTCATCAGTTTGATGACAAAGCAGTAATTATATATATATAGTTTTGCGGAGGTTGGGAGGTTTCTAAGTCCTCTGGAGTGAACGTACCTACTAACCGCATTGTGGCAGTAGTTTCTTGAGCCAAACGGTGCGACATTGATCCTTTACAGTTTCATCGAACAGAGACACAATCATTTCTCGCTGAAGGGGTGCGTGGCTCTTAGAAACGCAAGCGAGGAGACCATCAAGTGGGTTATTAATGTGGTCATTTCCTTTTCTAGTTCGTGAGCTTCACAAAGGCGCAGGACTGATTTCTCCGTCAAGACATTCATAACTACTCTGGTTCCTGTTCTTAGCCTATCAAGCGATACTGAAGTCACAAGTGTAAAACTGACCACCCACGTGACTGCTGAAGTTAATATGAGCAGAATTTTACTTTCAATCCCTCCACCCTATACACCTCCCCTGATCCTTGGGCAAGGGGATTATTCATTCACCGTTCATTTTACGTATATTTTATTACTTTCCTTTTGTAGTAATCCTTGGATTTTGCAACTCATTTTACGACGCTGTCTTAACTACTATAGACAGTACCTATGTGAGAATAATTAAATTATGCGTTGAAATGGCTGCTGAAGGAAGAGGTATAAACTTATTTTAAGGTCTCTAAGCAAATTTGTATGAATATACTGAGGAGAACAAGGAAAAACTCGGGCACTACAGCCAACACCCGCGACGCGAATGAAACAATTCCCTAAATATGAAACATGACTACTAACCACTCAACCGAGAATTTGAATATACGAAAAAAATTCATGACGTATTTAAAAAAATTAAGGTGCAGTGGTAACATTATGTATCGGCTGCTTAAACTTTAAGTAACTCTATATATTGTGTTGGCGGAGTGTATTTATGGAATTTTGTATTATTCTAAGAATAAATAAATACTATTATTTTCAACAGTATTAACCAATTAATCTTTGTAATGGAGAGGCACTGTGCGTTGTATGAGGAGGAAAATTAATGTTTAAACATTAATTAGATGAGCTTCGGACTTCAAAGGGCCAAGAAATTACGAGCCCAAGTACTGTAAGGTTCCAACTGGGTACCGGTCAATACTATAACTAAACTATCTTAAATGAAGCCCTTCCCAGTGCTGGGTCAGGTCGAGGTATGTTAATGTGTCTGGTTAAGTAAGTCTAAATATGATGATTATTATTTGCGTGAAAGCATTATTGACATGAAGAATCAAACAGATAAAATTTCACAGGCTTACAAATTCGTATTAGAAATACGTGAAGCTAAAAATATTATACATTAATAAAATGAATCCAGAATTCTCAACAAAGTTACGATGTGTCTGTAGGATCCATTTACAGCTTAAAAATGTAGCGACTATAAATTAAAATGAGAATAGTTATGGAAGCAGTTCTAACATGTCTAAATACTATCTATGATGGCATCTTCTTGGAGGGAATTACTTTACGTTGTAAACGCTTTTACCATACATGAGGTATGTTTAAAGAGACACATGTCTTTACCAGTGAGTTATTGTGTTTATTTAATTGAATTTTTTTTCCCGATTATTTCCAAAATATTAAATATTAAGGTATTAAAGACAACAATTTTATTTCCACTTCTGAAACCTCGGTAAACGTCTACCAGACTACACGGAGCTAACATCTCAGAAAACATTCATCTTCTATTCCTCGCTTGAGGAACTGAAATCCCACCAATTTTAAAAGCTATTTTGGATGGATGTTAACAGAAGAAGATCGTAAATTCCAGATGTCAGAAAAAGGACTTCTCAGGAACAGATTTTGAACTAAGACAGTCGAGATAAATGAGGTTGGAAAAAGTTACTACGCGACGAGAAACTTCTTTGTTTATAAACGAAAACTTGTAAAGACAGGGGATTGAAAAAAGAGGTTAGTGTATGTAGTTTTGTTAGTGAAACTAAATATATACAACAGAAATTTTGAGGGTAAACCAACTGAGAGCTCCCATTAGGACGAATGTTGAAGATGAGAAAATAATGGTAAAAAAGTTATACAAGAAATAGGTGGAATTATTTCAGGAGCGTGTCAAAAGGTGGCCTTCGGTACTATCAATGTTAAACTTTATGGTTTCGCAGCCTACTTTTAAATTCTACTTCTCAGTACTCTACAGTATAAAACACATGTACGTATCTAGCATATCGGTCAAACAGTTCCGGTCAGTATCAGAACACGTGATCCAGCAAAGAATCGGACCGGAAACGAGACTATTAAAATACTTGAGAGTAATGTGAGAACACTGTTGAGAATATGTGGAGATATATCAGCCAATTCTATGGTAGTGTTGAGTTTGCCTTGGAGGATTGTATTTCGGAAGATGGTTGATCTAAGAGTCATTCCAAAGCTATTTGGATGTACATTACTCAGGATTCTGTCCATAATTCGACACAAAGAGGCCTTCGACCGAAGGACTGAACACTAGTTACCCAAAATTATGTCTTATGACAGCGTTCAAGAAACTGAGTTGAAAATTTCTGTTTCAGGATGGGCGTGGAAGGCAGCGGCTGCAGGAGATGAATGCAAACCTTCCCTACCTGCAGACAGCACAGAAAGGTTTCGTGAAAACGGATTTCTTTCGCCTTGTGAAGTTTGGAAAAATCTGGATAATTATTTGAGTAAACAAACTACAGACACATATACTACGAAAATATTTATGTATACAATATGTATATTGAATCCCAGTCACTCCTCCCATCCTACCTTGTTACAAAGGCCTAAAATGGAAAGAAATTTTGGCCTATAAATCGTCATTTGCTTGTATATGTAAGTAAGCAATATTGACTAAATTAACTATCAATTAGTAAATGCTCCTGTTGTCAACTCTTTTAACTTACACACTTGCTTTGGAATGATAACTCAGTTATCTTTATTGATGTTACTAATTGTGTGGTGAATGTTGTAAGCCCCAGGTTAAAAGGTGTATGTGAAAAAGTCCCATGTAATGAGAACTCAGTAGCTCAGAGAAGTACACGTAGATTATATCAGTTAGGTTTACATGTGTAAATCAAGGAGGAGAAACATTCGAATAGCAATTGTCTGCGTTCGTATGTCTTGCGTAGTGAGTTGTGTTATTCCACGGTCTATGTTCAAAATTTGTGCATTAGCTGTGTAATTTTTGCTATTCGTCAGCTATTAAGAGGCCTTCGGCCACCACTTTTGCTGTTGAGATTATCCGAACTATAGTATATCAAGTATATCTTCTGAATTGAATTGTTGACGTTGGACTGAGGTAATACAGAAGACCTGTCTGTTGTCAATCCTGACAACAATTGTTCGGATCCATAATTATTTAACGATAAGATCGCATGGAAAGAAGAATGGAACTCTACACACCAAAGTAAGGATATCTAGGAGCTACGTAGTCGTCATCAAAATCTATCAGTCAGTGAGTAAGGCCCTTTTTTTGGTCCGTTCCGGTTCATTCTTCTAGAATTATCTTTAAAGGTGTACATACGAAATGCGTATATGGCAACTCGCTGAACTTCGTTGTAATTAATCGATACACTTTATAGGATATACCAAAAGTTCAAGTGAAATAATTAAAATTATTATGATTAAGCCAAAATTAATATTTGCATTATTTTCTTTGGATATCACCAATTGCAGGCTAAGAATGAGATATATAGAATTTTAACACTATTTTGACCCTACATGTAGTTTGTGTGTGACGATATCAAAGAAAAGTCTCTTGACACTTCAAGTAAATAACTGCTACAACGTTATGTAATATTAATTTATAAGTCACAAGAAAATATAAGATTTGAATAATTTCCGGCAATAGTCTTTTAGGGCGATCAGCCGTGAGATAACAAAGTTCAAATCCAATGTTTCGGACGTTATATCTGGGTTTATCACCATCCCGCCCTGATAATGGAGGCAGAGGCAGTCTCCGAAACGTTAAATTTTAATTCAATTTTTACACACTATTAGCCCGAAAAGATTTAATTCTCATGGAAACACCATATAGAACTATCTTTCAGCTAAAATATCTAAACATATAAATACAATTTATACGTCGTCAATAATTTAAATTCAGAGACTTTCCTTTTCGATTTTGATTAGATTATGAGAGTTAAAGTTAAAAACTATCAGAAATATTAGCACCACTGCTGACAACTTACAAGTTAGAGGACACGTGGAAAGTTGTTGATACGTCTTCCACATTCCTACGAAACCCATGAAAGAGGTTCTGAAGTGGAGAAGATTCACTCACTGAGTTGACACCATCAAACCTGAAATTTCGAAACACATATTTATTTTATTATATTTCACATTAGAGTTCTTAAATGCCGGAATTTTATTCGTCGAGTGATATAAATAATAACATAATTCATTCTGTGATAAATTGTTTCAAGGAGAGTTTACCACAAATGTTTATCAATCGGTAATTGGTCTGGTTTACTTCTTTGTTATGAGTCTTATTTACATGAAAATAAACCATTTTTATAAATTACAAAATATGGGTTACTTAGAGCAACGCGTAATTTCGGCTTCGGGGATAAACGGCATTGCCATCTTCAAGGTGAATGTCTGAGGGGGGTGGATTAGACAGCTGCTGTGGTGCACTGACAGTGGGAATTGAGTGGGACGCAATACATCAATCATTCCAGCAAATATTCGACTCGATATATCCCTGAAAGCAATTTATCCATTATAAATCCAGCCTTGAAAACCAAGGACAAGAATTACTCAGATAAAGTTTCAGCTTAACAGAGAATTGCTGAAATCTTCATGTTTCGGTAGAGTCCAGCTTTAATACACGTTACTATTTGTATGTAGAGAAATTTAATCTTCATTTCAAAATAAAAGTTTCTAGGCTTAGAAGTGAAGTTTGAATGCTGTGTATATGAATTATTGTGTTTGAATCTATCAGTCAATGTCACCCTGTAAAAGAAGACGTATAATAAGCGCCCATGTTACTCTAAATTTTCTTTATTAATCCCAAATTATAATCTCTTGCTCATTATTCACCCCTCGTCGTTTCTTTTCAGATAGAACGAAACAAGGATTTTCAATTCGACACATAGAGACAAACATGAGCCCCTTCAAGCCATGATTATTAAAGCAGCAAGAAACTGTAAACTGACATGGCTTAATAAATGCCTTTGTGTGTCGCTGAAATCGTCTTTTGTTCTTTACTGAGAAGTGAGGGAAGTTGAACACTGGATTCTAATACGGTATTATTTAAACTTTACCTAAA
>NW_019059693.1:1159514-1174500 GCF_000696155.1 Zootermopsis nevadensis
TGTAAAAATAATATAGTGCAATGAGGGTGCATACATCCGTATCCATTCTACCGCACCCGTGCACAGACTCACCTCGACTCGAGTGAAACATTTTCCGCGCGCCTGCCGTCTCCGTGGACAAGGCCACCCGGTTTTGTCTACCGGCCGGCGGAAGACGAACTGTGATACATTCTAAATTCTCAAGTTAGCCACTTTTGGGGCATTAACAGTTGCTTTCACGCATTCTTTTGACATCACGCATCTCAAAATTATACCTGCGTAATATTCGTTGTACAGTTGTGCCATGTTGTTACTTTTGATTGTGCAATTGTGCATCATGAAAGGCGAAGTACGATAGCAGCCTGCAGGTAAAAAGAATTGCAAAATATTTCACAACCCCCCCACCCGCTTCGGAATTTGGCTATTTTTTTTTAAATTTCGAGCTCCGCCACTGCATTTTTTTAAACTCACTTGGATCCGGAAATTAGTTTGTAAAAGCTTACAGGGCAAACTTGTTTAACACGTATTGCACGAGAGAGATGTTCCAACGAATTCATTACATACAACTAGCAGATCACATTTAGATGTAATTACATAGCTCTTTGATAGCTTTATGGCACGCGATAACCCTGCATAGAGCAATATGGTTAGCACTTACGTTTCGTATTAGAGACGCCTTGGGTTAAAATTACAGAAGGTGAGTCCTCTAACCTCAAAATACACTTCATGGTCTAATTCTATCCCTATAGGCAGATTCTGGAACAGTACTTTAAATAATAACTACGTCCTCCTAACACAAACTTATGAATTCATTTTTCAGAATTATTCCCCCATTCTACCCTTCACAACAAGTGCAGTCTTGGAAGTGTCGTTAAATAAATCAAGACTCAAAAGTTTACTCCAATTTGTTTCTTTCTCATCTTAAATCTAACTTTTCTTTACAACAGAAATAAAGTTATTTTTGTTTTGACGTCAAACGTACAGTTTGATCTCGCTTAAGAAACGAGACGATAAAACAGCACAGCTACGTATTGCGGCGGGGGGGTTGTCATGGTAATCAAGTACTACTATACTCAAGCTATAATTCTTTTCTGCTCGACGAGTAGCTCAGTCTGTTGTCTGGGACCAAGTCTTTTTCTTATTTCTCGTGTGTAACAAATTGTAGGCGTCATTGGGACGGACCCCGTTGGGAGTTTTCCAGCTTTCAAAAACGATTTGTAGGACTCAGTCGGCATTTATTTTAACTGTCTATTTCGTTTCGAAAATTACAACGTAAGATTATGAGTGGAATTACGTGAAACTGTGGCTATAAATATTTACTGATTGAGAGTTTTCTCAGGAAACTTCATTTCAACTCATACTGTGTCATAGTGACGTCATATAATAATAGGAGTGAGAGGATGTACTCCAGAGAGTACACGTAGGCATCGCTCTCAATGTGTCGCTTCCGTCACTGGCGTGTATTATCGTTTGTAATTAAAAATCAGTTCTGTATCATGCTTTTCTCGTAAAGTTTTCTGTACCAGGAGTAATTTTTTAATATCAACAAAGTTTAACTGTTTAAATTAAACTGAAAATAAAACTACTGTTACAAATTTTATTAAAATCAATTCATACGTCTTGCAAAATGCAAACAAATAAATACGACCTCCTATTTCAATGTTTATTTTACACATTTCGATGCAAGGAATCGAGAGCTGAGTGCGACTACAGAATGTGGATCGACTTATATGTCTCATTACCAGTTACAGATACACAAAACAAAATTTGTAAATCGTTGTACTGGTAAGGTAAACAAATTTTAGTCCTCATTTAGGTATCAATTCGTTTATTTACATATTAATTTTTATACTGTTCAATGACTGATTTATTATTGCGATTAAAATATTTTTTATATTATGTATGAAGAAGTGATAGTTTAGGCTTCCAGACTGTTGTGTTCTTCAGAGGCCTATATTAACATTGCTGCAACGAATTTATTTCAATCGCAGGCCGAAATTTACTATCTCGGTCATAGAAAAATAGGTTGCACTAGTACTTTCTTGTTGGAACAAACTGAGTGGGTAACGTGCTGAAATAATAATAGAGGTAAAAACAGAAGGGGTGGGAATCGGGTAGAAAGTTAATTAATTAACAGCAAGAATCGCGAAGATCAACTATTCGATAATTATTACAATGCATTTACAATAATCTTAGAATTGTATAACAAGGTAACTTTCTCAAGACAAAAGCAACATTAATTACATCAATATGACACTAGTACAAATGCAGCAATTTTAAATCGGTAAGATATCAGCCCAAAGTTATAAAATTAATTCAACAAATAAAAGAACAGAACGAATGTAACATGAGTTAGGAATAACAAAACTAAATTAATGAAGTAAAACTAGGCATGAGACAATTGCCAGAAAAGGTCCTTAAGGGAATTATGAAATCTGAATAAATGCTCCTGAAATGATTTACTGACATATGAGGCCAAATCAGGGGATGATGCATAAAAGAAGTTTCCAAGTATATTTGCCCAAGCGGACCACTTTAAATTCTACAGGCGATCATCACAATGTCTGAAACAGCTTGAGCCGGGCGGAGTTACTTACCAGATACAACAACGTCAAAGAACAGAAAAGCACGAGCACGCGCACACACACACACACATAGCCTGTCGGAAGCAAGAAGGCAAATGCCAGGAGCATCAAAGCGTTAGGGGTGGAAGGTCGAAACGGAGGGTAGGTTGAGGGGAAGGCAGTAAAAGAATAAATGACCTTAGATGGCATTGCATGGTTCTGGTTCGAAACCAGTTTCATCCAACGCGGAATTTCCAGCATTCTCTTACGTGTAAGAAAGTCAACAATCTATCCTATTAAGCTTCACAATAATCCAGTCATCGAAAATGTGGATTATTACCTTCACACTTGCCAAGCCGTCAGAGATCAGTGCAGAATTAGGCGCATACCACAGCAGTACAGTTTGATATAACCTGTTTTAACAGCATAAGCTCATGTAGGTTTTCACGGCGGTGAGTAGGAAGATGGCTGTCTTCTGGTTTGTTGCGCCGTGTAGTCTGGTAGTATGTATTTCAGGTTAAGTATCCACAAAATCAAAATATTCATAATATGATAACGTGGACATGTACGTACAATAAGTAATGTACGACTGTGCCATCATAAATCAAAGCTGCTCTCGGTAGACGCCGTGAAGACTTTACGGTGAGGCAACGGGGGTAGATCTCTTTCTGGTGCTTGGCTTCGGCTCTGGATGGTGGTGAATGGTCAGCAACACGACGGGCAGTTATTTAACACCGAGGAAAGTACCACCGGTACCCACTGGATGGACTGGGGGGGGGGGGCCTGATTAGTCCCCAGAGGCGGTGTTGACGCTGAGGCCAGAAGAATAATCCAATGCCCCTTCCGGGGATCAAACCCCAGTCATCTAATCGGTAGTCAGTCATTTTAATGACTGGTCTAAAAGATTCCTCTATGTTAGCAATGCTCAATTTTATAAACAAAAGAAAATGTTTAATGTTAATACTTTTATTACGACGCGCGGTTGAGAAAGACGCGAAGTTGTGTAAAATTTTGGACCTGTATCATTTTATTCAATTTTGGAAACAGAGAAAAGTCCATAATTTTTTAGGGTTTGTCTCTTCAAGACGGACAATTTATTTTGTACTTGCCACTATCATAAGAATTACGATTTCGGCGAAACACGTTGTTTTATGTTTTGAACATCTCTGATTATAATATAAACAAACAGTAAATGGGGCAATTTCCCCGCTATCGTCACTGCAAGACTTAAATTTTTGGCATAAACCATTTTTTGTACGACGAGGTTTTGTCAAGAAACCGGGTAAGACGAACGGACGGACTGACGGATGGCTTTTATGGGTGAGTGTACAGATAGGAGCAACATTTAACACCCTGAATTAACACCGTTGAAGTTCCTACCTACAAATGCACACAACATTGCAGCCGAGAAGACCGACATTGATATCGTGAGTGCCTGTGAACCTAAACTGAACATTCTAAACGAATTTCTGTAACGAAGTAGCTTATGTTTCTCACTCTCTATGCAATTCAATCCATATCACAACTTAAGAAAATATTTTTCTATATCTCTAGTATTTGTTATCATTATCCTTCTCCCAGAATCTTCAAAATGGCCGCCTACTGTAGGAGATTCCAGCAAATAATGAATTCATACACTAAATCATTTTAAAACAACACCACATCTATAGAATATTCTGACAGAATACTTCAAACACAAACGACTAGAAATATTGACTAACAAGAAATGAAATGCATGCGATTGCATAGAACTTACTACAGCGATCAAACGAACATATAAAAGTGTTTCGGAAAAGATAGTATTAAATACTTCACGAAAAACATGTTTGATATCGAAATGGTAATCTGATTTAATGCTAAGTTTCAACCATCATAATCATGTCCAAGACACTCGCAAAATAACTGGAAACGCTAGCGTGAATGTCGGATTATATTACAACAAGACATACAGTTCATTCTGGACACCTGTCATCTGGTCACGACAGTTGTGTCACACTGCAGTGTGATGAGTGAAATGCTCAGCTTCATTTCTCGTTAGGCTTGAAGTTGTAACAAAGTTAGCACTACAAAGCGTGGCACATATCCAAGCAACAAGTTTATATCTCTCGAAAACTTTAATGAATCTTCATGTTCTATAAAAGACGGGGAAATTCTTACTTCGCCAGTAACTGCTACTTCTCAAAAACGACTCTGAGTCATGGAGATAATTAACCATGAAGTTCTAACTAGGTACTATTACCAACTGCAGTACAGAAGATAATTAAATTAAATTCCGTTGCAAGAAGCAGAAACTAACAAAAGCATGTAGTACTAATAGAAATTTTGTGAAAAGGAAGAAATTAAAAGTAACTAAACACATAATAAATCTAGACACTTATTAGTTCGGAGAAAGTGTCGTCAAAGAGGCTGTTCTTGTTAAACACGTCCAAAAATCTGCATATAATTTTCGACAAAGGCGAACCTGGCCGTAGGTGAATGTTTTACTTCACTGATAATGCTACAACTAGCAACAATTTTATTTTGACTTTTACACACAAGAATAACAAGACTGTCCTAATGGAATGACAATTTATTTTGCCGTTAGAAGGGTTAATAAGACATAAAGCATCGGTAAGTTTTCTGTAATGTAGTTTTCCACAATATAAACAATTCAAATTAGAATCATAAGTACGTGAAATGTCAAACCAGGAAAACTATAAAGACAGAAATTAACAAATTGTTTAGTGTATTTACTGTTTTATTCAATCAGTCCATGTTAGGTTACCCTATATGGCAGAAGCTTTCACCTAATTAAAAGCATTATATGAAAATTTAAAAAAAAACTTTTTATGTAATGTAATATAAGCCCTAAAGTCCTTAGTGTTTCAGAATGCGCATAATTAAAATGACAATGAGAACCCAGTTTACTATCTAACATAACACCAAATTAATCGGTAAGCAAATTAACATCACTGATAAGGTAATTAAAATGGATATCCGTAAAAGTTAAAAATCTTACATAAAATGTATACTTTTGGTCTTGCGTGTCCAAAATGGAAACTTAGATTAATGTTATTGTTAAACAGAAGGACAGTTACCTGGGAGTCTCATTAATGTTCTTATAAACAGTTCTATTTTTGACTTTTATTATAAGAACGTAGAAAGCTTCCATTCTCAAAATTAATTTTAATATGTTTGATATTAAGAATCATAATTATAAGATTATAAGCATAAATTCTGTCTAAATAAAATTACTCTAAATATTTAATTCCTATTCTGAGTTTGCCGCTGCACAACACATTTCAGAATTCAACACACTGAGGGCGCAGTTAACCTAAGCAGGAATATGGGGCTTAACAGCTGTCTGTATTCATGCAGAAGGAATGGTTAAATCCTGGCGAATTCTTTTAAAACTAATCACCGTAAATGACAGCAGACAAATGTTCTTGGGTTTATGGATAATATTTGCTTCTATAAAACTCAACGATACTTATCGAAAGATCATGTTTAAAAGACTGATCAGAAGTGCAATAATTTGTCAAATTTCTTAGTAGTGACACTGTGGGCACTCTCTTCCTATCAATTCAATTCAATTATTTATTTAAAAGTGCCAATTCATCAGCTACATTAGCCTATTATATGATTTGCACAAAATGATAAAATACATATCAAAAAACAGAAAATAACCAGAAATAAGTGAAAACAAAACTAATTGTTTATAATTAATCTTAATACTTTTTCGTATGGAGAAAGTGTCTTTAAAGGAGACATCATTTTTAACAGAAATGTCCAAAAATCTACACGTGTCATTTTCAGCAAAAAATACATTTGCTGATGGAGTTTGTCTTTATGAAGTTTTCACGCTAATAACAGAAAATTCCCTTATTTACCTTGCAGGTACACGAATGCAAACAGTGACCATGTTGAAATGACAATTCACATTGCTCTTAAAGCCATTAATACCTAATAAATCATGGAAATGATGCCAGTTTGATAAAACGTTCTAAACTTTAAACAATCATAGTTCAATCATATCAAACTAAAAAACGACGTTAACAAATTGTGTAATTTCTTTATTTTTTCTAAACAAGTTCAATTCAATTCATTTATTAAAGTGCTTGACAACAGCCAAAAAGGCCAATAACAGCCAAGCACTAACAACAATACAAACATTACAATACAAAAGCAAACAAACAAAGAACTGAAAACATAACTGTACAATATTGATTTATTGCAAAATAACTCATAAGTAAAAAACTAAATGTTATAGATAAGTAAAGTAATAATTAAACTAAAAACAGTTTAATTTTGGACAAACAACATACAAAATAAAATGTTATACTAAATAAACAATAAAAAACAATGATTATTGTTTAAAAAGCTGGCTGAACTCAGTAAGCAAAACACGGTCTTTGTTAAAGATGTCGATGCTCCTACAGACTGCATTGGTAGCAGAAACACATCTGGCAGAGGGACTGACCTTGAAATTACGTTGTACAGTAAAGGTAGAGTAGACTCTGATAGACCTAGTGGGTACGCAGAGACTAACTCTATCAAAAACAGATGAGCAACTAATTTTGCCTTTAAAAACATTGATGAGGAAAAGCGCATCCAAAAGCCTCCTCCTTAAATGTAACGATAAGAAGTTTAATCTAACTAATATTTCATTGTAATTATAGGCACAAACGCCATTAAAGAATCTAGTGTAACATAGAGCTACAAATTTCCTTTGAATCCTTTCCAATTTAAAGGAATCAGTATTAGTAACAGAGTTCCAAACAACGGATGCATACTCAATTTTGGAACGGACTAAAGTACTGTACAAAACCAATAGGCTATCAACAGTGGAGAAGGAAGAAGTAATATACCGAATCAAACCTAGCATTTTTAAGCCTTGTGAGAATATATAGTTGATATGCTGGAGAAAATAAAGCTTACAGTCCAGTAGAACACCGAGATCTTTAACACAATGGGAGCGTGCCACCAGGTTGTTACACAATTTGTAATTAAAGTAAATAATAATAAATAATACAACAACAATAAAAATAATGAAATAATAATAAAAACATTTCCATGGCTAAAAAAAGAAGATATGAAAGGGGAAACTGAAAGTCAGATTATAGCAACACAAGACCGGGTACTGAACATTAAATATTATGCAAGAAAAATATTAAAAACAGATACAGACAGCAAATGCAGATTATGTCAGCAATTTGATGAGACGACAGATCACGTTGTGTCTGGATGCCCAGTGCTGGCAAAAGAGCAGTATGTACAACGACATGATCGTGTCTGTACTCAGTTACATTTTAACATATGCAGGAACGCTGGGGTAAAGCTAGAAAAGAAAAATTGGTATGAACACATTCCGAAGACAGTGGAGACAAGTGAAGATGGCCAAATAACTATTTTGTGGGATCAACTAGTCAAAACAGAGAGAACTATTCCAAATAATAAACCAGATGTTATAATTAGAAACAAAAATGGGACTTGTCTCTTAATTTATATGCAATACCAACTGATATAAATGTAATTAAGAAGGAAGCAGAGAAGATCTTGAAATACAAAGACCTTCCCTGTCGAAATTCAACGAATGTGGAGGGTAAAAGTAAATGAAATTACAATAATTACAAGAGCAACTCCAACTGTCTTCATGTCACTCAAAACATATTTGGCCAACATCCCGCGCGAAAACGATATTACGAAAATTCAGAAATACCCCATTCTAGGAACGCCATACATCATTTGAGAGACGCCCATGTAAAATATATAATGCGTGCAACACGTATTAAAAAACAAAATATATTTCAGAAATAGTTGCTGCACAATGTACCTCAGAGGTAAGGTTTTTCTCAGGTACATAGAAGTAAATATCCTGTAAAATGCTGAATAAATGGAATAATAATGATAATAATAACAATAATGTTACGTTTCAGCAGAATTACTAACATTGGTTACGAAACCCTTCAATATCATTCAGTTCAGAACATTGTAAAGCAAGCAGTTTGCCCACTCACTGTGTTTTAGCTTTCCCTGCACTCGTTTATGGGATTATTTCTAGCCGCCGAGGCTAAGAGTAGAGAAAAGGAGACGCGGAAGTGCTCAATAAAACATTTCCTATGGATGAACCGCCAATAGGCGATATCGTTTCACTGGCGGCATAGGCCATGACCGCCATATCAGTATATACTGGCCAAATGAAACATGAAGGAAGCAAGTTTCATTATCTGAGAACAATTTCCTTTTCTGACAGGCTACTACGTATTTGCAGGAACAACACGGATATCTCAAATATCTCAGAAGTATAAGTTTTTCTTATTAAAATAGTAATATTAAGAACTTACTGGAGTTACATATGTTACAATATTTCTGTGCCTGTTAACGTTGTCCTGATTAATAAAAATAAATCTTGCCGCTCAATTTCTTTCTGTGTATGGTTAGCAGCTTGTGTCCCAGATTCATAGCTTTTCTGGCCTGCTCTAACGAGTGAGAATATATTTCCGCATTCAAATTTTTCACAATTTGTTCATGCAAAATCACTGAAAATCCGTTTGTTATTAATATTCTAATATTAAAAAGTTCACGACGGTATAGCTGAAGAAACAGAGGCTAATCTTTCTCGATTTTCATAAATAGGTGTTACTATAATAACTTACACTTTACTGGAGATAAGTTTTTAAAGGCCAATTTTATTTAATTAAGCAAAATTTCTTAGAGAACTTCAATCTGCAAAGTATACAAAATTGCTACCGTCAATACTTTAGTTATAACACAACTCTGTGTTACAGCCCCTATTTCTTGCCTGTATACTTTGTATAAATATAATTTCTGAAAATTCCAGCTTCCAGAGTGTAATAAAGTTTAGTTACTGAAACACAATTTCACTTCTTCGTTGAACAACAAATTTACGATAAAATTACTTTTGAAACAGAGCCAGTCACAAAGTTCTGAACAATCTTTCATGCAGAACCTCGTTCTGATCACTAACAGGTGTACAATACAGACAAGCATTTTGAGCAAAAATACGCTTCAAATACGTGTAATATTTTCTAAAAATCTATACGAAATTATTTTACCTATCGATCAAAAGTTGTATTGGGACAGAACGCCAAAGCAACTTGTCTGTAATGAAAAAAAAATTCTGTATTTTTCTCCAGTCATCCTATCTGAACGCTTGGCAGAAAAATAATTGGTATTCTGAAAATGATAATCTGATTAGCTTCTTGATCAACAGGCCTTTATTACTATAGGACATATTTTAGTTCTAACACCTTAAACACACACAAGTATTCATGGGTCAGAATGGTTGGAGAAGGGAGCGGAGAGAAGGCAAAAAAAGAGGACACATTTAAATGAAGAGGAGGAGTGGATTAAAAGAAGAAATTTGTTCCTCGTGCTACCTCCATTACTGCACTATTCAGAAAGCAATCACTGCACACAAAATGACTTCTTCCTTAAATCGTGGGCCTGGAAGAGTCGAGATTTCGTGTTACAGGCTTTGCGATAGGTCGATCACTAGAAGAAATCTTCGAGAACCGTTATTTATCAAACATGATAGAAATAACTGAATATTCATTGGGGGATCCCTGCCCTGATTTATGAGTAACTAACTAAATGGTGTTAAGTGATCTTCGAAATTTTATAATTATTCAGTAGATCAAGTAATTACCTTCTTTTCTGAAACTTATGTGCATCCCCGTTTTCATAATATATTCAACTGTACCCTACAATCAGTTTACATGTTAACATTTTATTTATTTAAATTTAATATTAAAGTTATGTGCCAAAACAAGTCTACGTTCTGCTAGTGGTAGCCTTTACTGGAGTACTCAATTACAAATTTTATGAGATGTTTTGTTTTCTCTGCGTGATCTGCGTGACACACTCAACTCACATCTCTGAATTCAATAATCTCAACATCATTATGTAACATGGTTAACCTTCTTGTTTCGTAATAGAATCGACTTTCATTTTACTTTATTTCTCCAGGTTTAAGTGCTTTACACAGCAAGGATTTACATTCCTTGCGCAACGATAACTTTATATGCCTTAGTCTTAATACTACATAAACTGATTCATAATGACACTTAATTATTCGAAATAATGCAAACACGAAGGGAGGCGAAGGGACGATGTTAAAAATTCAGTCATGTGAAAAGCAGCAAAAAGCAAGGACGACTTGTTGAATGCGAAATTTATAATCTACAGATAACATTAATATGTAAGAAAAGGGACAAGAAAGATCTTAGTAAGTTTAAGGATCCATTGGAAAGGATTTCGTTTCAATTTTCGGAAGACTCACATAAAAACTCCAAAGTACGTGTAAAATGACAATACTGTTGAAGTACAGCAAAAAATTGACAAATCCAAAATTATATTCGAACTCATCATCGAGTGTTTTTAAATTGTTTGTATTAGGCATTAAGATTCACACTAAGACTTAACTAACTACGATAATTTAATAGCGTTTTTAATGAAGAAGCTTGCTGAGATTTTACAGGGAAATACATCTATCTTGTTTCAACCGCTTTCTCTCTTTCTCCGTTTCCTTTTCCTCTTTTTCATTTTCCATCCATTTAATTTATTCATCCTTTTCTTCATCAATTTCTTAACTTTGATTCCTTAACCCTTTCTTTTGTAATTCTTTCACATCTCTTTTACAGCTCAACCTCTTAGATTCTTTTCAAATTTCCTTTTACATCACACATTGTCTAAAATCAAATAAGTGGTTATACCATATCTTTTTTAAAACGTTACACAAAAATCACATTTTAAACAGAATTAAACTCGAATTTCGTAACGTCCAGACATACACTATCCCTCAAAGACAAACACTGGCACAATAAATTAATTATTTAATGAATTTACCACATTTATTTATTAAATTTACACACTCACATCGCGAACCAGTAATATATATTATCTACCACACAGAGTTTTCCATTGAAACTGTTCTATTCCATGCTCTAACGATTTATCGTTGAAACTATTGTTTAGGCCCGTGTACCTATGGAAGATTTTGCCATTTATCATAACCGAGAACGTTTTCCATCCGCCATCTCATGTATTACGTCACAGATCAATGCCACAGAGATATCGTGCCCATTTAATGTCCTCTCTTTGAAACACAGTTTGAATGTATAAGACTAACTTTTAATAATACAGATTACTATAAATGGAAACAGTTAGGGCTATATGAAATGCGAATTAATTCACGTTTTCTTATACATTAACAGAGTAGTATCAAAAAAATTATCTGATCTTAAATTCGTTTCACTTTTAATCGTACTATTCCGACTGAATGGAGAAGGGCTGTCAGGACTAAATATCGGAAAAATTGACTGCCCTCCAATACGCCATAATGGCCTCCTTCCAAACCCCTCCATGCTACGATTAATGATCAGTCACTTCTCTTTCGACGCCACAGCGTTTATGCAGTTGATTCTACGTCTTCATACAACTTGATAGTAACATCAATTTCAATACTAAACTGGCCACTTATATCTTCTTCACGTTCTGTAAATTTATTTTTTATTTCAAACCATAAATAACATACCTTTCCTCCTGGGTGAATTCTTTCCTTTATATATAAAACAGAATAAATTACAGGTTGTAGCTGTCAATCTCGACACGAATTGCTGTTAACATGCAGTAGTCACACCATACATCATAAATGGTCGTCATAGTCTCACATACGACTTGCAGACCTGCATAAAAATGAAACTTAACGCAGAAAGCAATAGAAGATGGCTGCCTTCTACGTTGTTGCGCCGTGTAGTCTGGTAGAAGTTTACAGATTTTTCAGAAGTCCTTGTTGCCTCCATCATCAGGGCTATAAACGGTTTGTGGACAATTCACCTTCTACAATACTAAAATTTTGTCCGTAAAAAGTTTCGACGGAGTCACATTAGGGAATCCAATGTACTATCCAAAAACGTGTGTTAATGTTAAATTGGGTAAAGGTTACTTTTAAGCAATGCAATATCGCATAGATGTCTGTACGGGCCCGGACCTGGCGTTCGGTCTTTGACATGAGCAGATTCCAGGGCCGGGCCTGGTAGTACAGAATATATTCGGGTCACGAACGGGGTCGGGTCTGGTTTAAATAATAGCAATAAAACATTATATAGAACATTTCGGGTTTCCTTTACCCTTCTTTTTTCTCAAAAATATGTCCCGCTCCATATCCGCACTGTCTGAGGCTTCGTGCTTCGGACAGGTGATACGGAATGCGCTCTGGTTCGAGTCTCGGGGAAAGAAATTTCTCATGAGCTTTCAACCGTGTATGGGACCGGTGCCAAGCCAGCAGCGTGAGGAAATTGGGGAGCTACAATGAGTAGCGTAATCCGGTCAGGAAAACTAGCAATGGCTGGGGATTCGTCGTGCTGACCACACGTCACTCTGTATCTGGTTGGATGATCGTTCACCTCTGCTTAGGCATGTGAACGTGAGACCAGCAGTCAAGTTAGTCGGCTTTGGCTCTCAGAGTCCTGTTACGCCACGGACTATTTTATGTATTTATAGTTGCGTTTATTTTACGCTCGTGACACAGACGGACCTCGTAAAGAAATCCCACCGGTTTGATTTTCTCGGATATTTTCTTAGCTTCCCCCTCCCAGATACAGAGATACCACCCTACAAACTTGTCATCCGATGTTTAAATACCATTTATCTAGAGCCAAATTAACCTTAAATGTTGTTAGAGTGCGGTTAAATAATTAATTTCAGGGTTATTGACGTTTGTGCAATAGAAAAAAAAATGTATTCATGATACTATAGTCAGGATATATTGTAAATAGAACAGGCTTCATTTGGCCTAAAATAAAAGAAAGAAAAGCTCTTCGGGCCGGAAAGGGTGAAATTCTAAAATTTTCGATCCGTGAAAATGTGTAATGTCAGAAAATGAATAAATTCAGGTAATGACTTCTAGAATCCAGCTCGGAAAGCTTAATCTTTCTGTTCTCTATGTGTAATCATTAAGATTTAAGTAAGCTTGATGTGATGATATCTGAGTTTTTAAGAGTGTGAAACTTGGTGAGTGAGGGAATAAAATGTGTTGAGCGTATTTAATAACAAGGTTCTCAGAAGCGTAACCAGACTTAAGAGGGATGAAGTAAAATGACGCTGGCGGAAATTAATAAATTCTTGAACGTGTACTGTTCACAAAATATTATGACAGTAATAAAATGAAGGTGAGCGAGATGGGTAAAGCACTTGAAACGCTAAAATAAGAATTGCATTTTGTTAGAAGAGACTGAAGGGAAGAGATCACTTTAAATGGATCTAAAATAGGAAGGATGTGCTACGATGTTGTGGGCTGTAACTATGCCGCCAAGAAAAGACTTCAGCGGTGGATTTTATTAAATAACAATGGGACTTAAACATTCTGTAATTCCTTAACTAGCTGGGCAACTGTTAGCTTCTGACCGGAACTCTCCTTCATGGCTCCATGGAGATTGTGACATATATGACAAAACTGCTTCCGAGTGAATTTATTCCCGACTTTTATTTGGTAACAATAAATAATAACCTCGTTACAGAGAACACTTCCTAACCTGTGTTACAATATCGGAGAAATAGAACGAGAGTATATAATTGTAATGTTACAAGCAAAAATGTAATTATGGAACTAGAGAAAGCGCCTGCCATTCGCCCAGACATTTCTTAAAACAGACTGTACTGAAATTACATGTTTAGTTTCATGATTATACATATTCTAGTCGGTTATTGTCCAATTATTTACCGCTGCGTCACCGCGAAGTGATTGCAATGAAACAGCTTTTTGTGGCAGAAAACTCGTTATGATCCCATAGCAACATTACGGAATAGAACGAAGGAAACCACTGAACGAAATGATTTTACAAAGAAAGGAGATCAAAATCAGATGATCAGAATTCGAAATTTATTCGCAGCAAATTTTGGTTGGTAATGGGAATTAATCTAATAAATTAGACAAGAAGTTGTGACAAAACGTGCTTAAAATGTTTAGTAGCATTAAGAATAATAGACTGTCATTTTGTGAGGTCTGTTATTATTATTATTATTATTATTATTTTATTTTATTTTGTATGTCGTTTGTCCAAAATTGAACTGATTTTAATTTAATTTAATTATTATTTTAATTATCCATAACATTTAGCTCATTTACTTATTAATTATTTTGCAATAAATTAATATTGTACATTTATATATTCAGTCCATTGTTTGTTTGCTTTTGTATGTTTGTATTGTTGTTAGTGCTAGGCTGTTATTGGCCTTTTATGCTGTTGTCAAGCACTTTAATAAATGAATTGAAGTGAATAATTTTAATTAGATGAACAGCCATTATACTTAGCAACAAACCTGTTGGCAGCAGTGGTCTCCTAGACCTTGTATTTACGAACTTCAGTGAGTTGGGTACTAGCTTTATTGATACTTTTATTGTAAAGCCGGATGTTTACCACCCACCTTTTGTTATTAATGTC
>NW_019059693.1:1176035-1214296 GCF_000696155.1 Zootermopsis nevadensis
GTTAGAGTTTTTAAAACTCCAGACCCTGCGTAAGAGAAGGCATTGCAGTGATGCACTATTCCTTGCACAGGTTTACCGCGGTTTTAAATGCTGTCCTTCCCTTCTGGAAGCTGTCGGTCTCCGCATCCCTGCTCGGAACCTGAGGGATTTTTCTATGTTCAGTTTTAGCCCCTTGTTCAAAAACAGTCCTTCTGCTAGATGCGCATCAGCTGCTAATGTTGTCTGCAGGGATTTGGACATATTCGAGACGAAAATTGTCACACTTAATCATATTCTATAATAGCATAATTTACTTAATTGATGCATGTTATTTTACAAATATCCTAATGTAGTTAGTAGTAATTTTTTGTGTACTTTCAGTATCAATGTATTTTATATATTGCTTGTTTTACCTTTTATTTTTTACTGTATTTGTGAGTTTATCTCTGTGCTGTATCTGTAATTGGCCACCAGGCTGTTGATACAGCACACAAATAATAAAGAATTGAATTGAATTGAATTGAATTGAAACCTGGCGAGCCATTAAGACCAGTTTCTGTTCCGCACTTGTAATTGGCTTCTCTTAAAATATCATAGTACTACAAAAATGTCCAAGTACTCCTGGGAAACAATAAATCAAGATATAATTCCCACTAATCATGATATGACTATTGTCACGTGGTATGTCTGGAGCGAGTTTGAGGTATATCCCCTGAAATCCAGTAGGCTCAGACCATCACACCTGCGTTGGAATGTGGGTAGTCCGCCCCTATCCCCATTCAGTGGGGATGCAATTGTGAATACGAAGTTCTGTAATAACACTAAACTTCACTGCAGTGAAGCGTACAACCTGCTGGGTGTATTTACCCGTGATTTCGAATATAATGACGATACATTAAAACATGGAATAGTGGAGCGTGGAGGCTAAACTCCACACGTTCCAAACCGCTAAGTGAAGGTAAAGAGGGGAAAGGTACAGAAACTAAGAAAGTTGAAATAAAGGAAAGAAAATAAGGACAAGACGGAAGCTGAGAAATGAGGAAAGGAAGAAGCTTAATGATGAATGGAAAGAAATACAGAAACGAAAAAAGTATAGGATGATATGAGAAATAGGAAGATTGACAAAAATGAAGGAAGAAGCAAATATAATATAAAGAAAAGAAACGAAGGAAGGATAAAGAAAAGGGAACATTCAAATGGAAGAGTCGATGAGCAAACACTTTGTCTCTTTAATTACTTGGAGCAAAGAATCGTAAAACTTAACACCGCAGCGTAGAAATCAGAAAAACAAGACAGTATCACGCCAGGAGATTTAATTTGCATTCCTCTTTCTCTGTTACAGTCACTTCTGACACAGTTCCATTTTGTCATACAGAGTACGAAGGAGCATGTCAGCTTTCAACCCTTTCCGCTCCCAGAATTTTTTTGTGTTAGGTTCCAGGCTTGTCGCAATGTAATCCAGGAATATCTGAGGTGTTTCTTTTCTAGGGAGGAAGATAAATGATCTCAAGTTCTCTGGCCTTCCTTTCCTTACTTTATTATACACTGGATTTCATAAGGTACATTAATCCTAAACCTTAAACATATTTTTATGTAAAGAACCATTACTTAAAGTTACACGTGATGTAGATTACATATAATTTATCACTACGACCTACGATTTGTCACAATTTTCAGCTAACAAAACTACGCGTGAGTAATTATTATCGCATATTCAGGAGAGGAGGTTTATCGTGTGAAGTAGACACAGTGGTCTCGGAATATTTTAACCGAGGCATTTATTCTGCTCGTTGCTTTGGTGCCTGTAAGCAGGACGCTTCTCTGCAGAGACAGTATTTTATTCTCTTCTGGACCTCTGGAACAGACCCCGCCTCTTAATAGACAAACCCCGAAGCGCTTATGTAATTCATAGACCGCGTGGAACTTCATCTATTACATGCCCCATATGCATGGCGTCGTTCCTATGCAGAATAACAGCATTACCTAGTTTTTATCCGCTTCGGGGCCGAAACTTTCCACTGCTTTCATATTTGAACTTTTTGTCTAGGCAGCATGAGGCTATCCCCATTCATTGAAAAATGTCACACAAATATTAACCCAGAGAGAGTGAAATGTGTAACGCCTATATCATATTGATTTGTTGACTCTTCGGCTATTTGAAGACGCCGTTTCAGTGGCGGGAATGTAGGCATAACTTTGAATTGCATAAAATGGCCACGAGGTGTAAGTATGGCAGGGTTTGATAGGCTACGGCCGTATCCTGTTTCCTCAGGGTCTTGTCACAAAAGCTTTCTAGAGAGGTTGAGGAACAACTTCAAAGTTAATGAGAAGTTTAGTAGTTTTACTGTCGTATTCACAAGAACCCGCCAATGGGCGTTAATCTTATCCTGATAAATGCAGCACAGATTTTCTACAATATTTCTGTTGGATCCATTTAAATATTATCCTCCAAACTACGTCTGGATTTCTACACCTTCTCAGGATGAAAAGTGACTTCATTGATCGTGACAAGGCATATTTTCTAATTATTGCTTAAGAAGATGTGCAGCAATTAGTTTTCAATTAATGTTTTTTTTATCATCACTTTTATGTTCTTAAAAGGCAGCATTCGAAAACTGGTTTTGTTTTATTTCAGGCGTCAGGGAACCTTACCTCTAGCGGACTCTTAGAATTAGGCTCACTAATATCACTCACTCTATGGTGCAGGATAATATTTGAAAACTAGATTTTATACTCCGCTTGTCAAACAACAGCCCACTTTCTTTATGGAACCTGAAAGCTCATCACCATGTCCACAAAAGACCGTCACCGGACTCTGTCCTAAGCTAACTGCATCAGTTCGTTCCATCTATGCTTATATACCTAGTATAAATCTTAATGTTATCCTCCCATCTATGCTTAGGTCTTCCCAGCGGTCTCCTCCACCTTCAGGCTTGCCAAGCAATACCTTGTAAACACACCTCCCTTCCTATGAGTACCACATGTCCCGCTAACCTTATCCTCCTTAACTTAATCACCCTAACAATATCAGGTGAGGAGTAAGGGCCATGAAGCTTATCAATATGCAATTTTCTCCATGATCTGACTTCCTCCCTTTTAGGTTCAAATATCCGCCTCAACACTCTGTTCTAAAAGACCCTTAATAGTACTATCCTCTTACAAATTGAGAGACCAAGTTTCGCATACACACGACACAAATGGCAAAATTACACTTTTTTGTACTTTAATCTTTTTTTTTTTTTTTGAGACGAGAGGACAAAACATTTTGGATTGAATGATAGTAAGCATTTCCTGAATTTATTATATTCATATTTTCGAATGATACATTAGCATCCTTATATATTTTGTTTTGTCCTGAATTCTGTTGCTGAGTCATTATCATCTACTTCATCTTTCCTACATTTATTTATAGACCAACATCCCTACTAGTCCTTTAGAGTGTTTCTGAGTTCGCTTTTATGTTATTTATACTTTCGCCCAGCAGACCAATACAATCAGAATAGACGAAACGCTGATCTGTCTTAATCAATTCCAAACCGCCCTGGGCATCTCCTTATTTCAGACCAATCTGAAAATAAAAGTATTGGAAAAATGTTTACCTACTCGAATTTTGTTAGGTTTCACTTAAACACATTTTAATGAGCCTGACTACCTTCTTAGAAACACCAAATTTAATCAAAATATTGTAAAAACGTCTCTTTTAACTGAGCCATAGGCTTTCTTTAAGTTGATGGACTGTCCCATTGAACTCCCACTATTTGTCTAGTATCTGGCAAATGTAAATAATTTGATCAGTTGTAGGTCTACTATGACAGAACCAACATTGATAATGCCCAATAATTTCATTGGAATATGGAGTCAGCCTTGCTAGAAGAATGTTGGATGAAATTTTGTACGCAGATAAGAAATAGATTACTCGATAATTATTACTATAAGTTCTGTTATCTTTCATATGAATTGGTACAATAATAAATTCCTTTCAGTTCTGTGGCATTTCTTCCTTATTCCATATGGAGCAAATACGTTTGTGTATATTGGAACGCAACGTTTCGCCTCCTGCTTTGACCAATTCGGCCGGAATCTAACCATTTCCCAGGGATTTACACTTTTTCAACTTCTCAATAGCAATCTCCAATTCGGTTCACAATTATTTAAACACGTAAACAAAAGCAATTTCTCAAACGTTGCGTTTTGAGCGAAACCAATATGGTGAATAAAGATTAAGAAATTGAAACTAATTTCCACTATTTATAGAACCAACGCCAGTTTAAAAACAAAGGGCAGACCTATCTGAAGACCTACAGTACAGTAATGGGTCATGATAAAACATTCCTGAATTTTTGGCTCTAGTCAACAGGAAAATCAAAGCCTTGAAACGAATCTTGTAATATACGGGTACTACATTAAGGGATGTAGGCTAGTGTGTGTTATCACTCGATGGGGAGAGTGTTCCCACGTGTGTAGATTAAAGGAAGAAAGCGGTTAATATGAAAATGGTCCCTCAGAGAAGTGGCGCATTTATTGTCTCGAGTCTCGTGCCGTAAAAGTCTCATCTCTGCACAAACTACTGAGCATTGGTTTTGTATGTAACTGGATAATTAATGAAAAGAGAGTGCTGAATTATATAACCTTGTATTTGTTAGACATCTGTTTCAAATCTCAGCAAGTCCAAAGTTCCTTTATTGCTTTCGCTCATTCGTACGTACGCCGTGACATAATTGGAGAAGGGTTGGGCAAATTGTCATGAAATTTGACATTTGCGAGATTTGTTAATGCATATCGAAACTTTAAAGTTTTCTTTAAAATCGGACAACAATACCGAACACTTTGCATGAATAGCTACACGCGTGTCTGCCCCCCTCCGAAATGGGTTGTTGGGGAATTTCCGGGCAATTTTGGTAACAGTTCAAATGTGAAATTTTTGAGAACGCATCAGAATCGTTACGTACTTTCCTGATTTGTTAGAATATTTGTCAGTCTTTGCAAGCGCGTTTTGGGACAGAGGCCGAACGTGCCTACTTTTTTACTCCTGGCATAAATATTGTACAATTAATCATCTTCAACGCTCATGTGACCCTATATAGTATAAAGGTTGAAAATGAAACATTACCAGGACCTTTTCAAAAACCATACGTAAATGACAAATATGTTTTAGACACAGAGGCTCAGTCAATTATAGAAATGTATCAACGAAATGAAGCAAAAGTCGATAATAATAGCTTGGGGATTTTGTGCTTTTAACCAACCAACAGAAATAATGAGTGGTATAATCGATTTTGCCAATGGTTTACAACTTGCCTGGGGCGTGCTTAACCATAATATCAAATAGTGCTCTTCAACTGGTAATACTGACCGGTTTTGAATAGGTCTGTGTGTCGAAAATTAACCAATTATAGAATGAGCATAGAAATCTGCTTAGGATAAACCATAGGAGTGGGCGAGGAGGCCGTCCATCAGGGCGACCAGCTGAAGGGTCGTATGAAATCGATTTTAATATTTCTTTTTTCAGCTAAAAGAAATGTGAATAGCGCGATGCTGTGTTCGTGTTCTTTAACACATTTAATACCAAAGTCAACATGGCGTCAAAGCCCTGAAGAATGCTATCCGGATATGGCGAAATTTGCAAGCTCATTTCTTTTAAACACCGTAGCTGAGCCGCATTAGAAAGTGGACAAATATCAAAAACTCAGACGTGATAATATAACAAATAATTTATAGTGCTGAAAAAAGTAGTTAAGTTTGTTGTGAGAGGGATTTTGTATATAATAATAATTTCTGAACGTGCAATGTTTGCCTATCCTACAGCAAACGAACAATATGTGGTACTGATTGGTGCGGAACAAAAACAGAAACGCTGTCAAGTGGACTGTTTACGTAGTGATTTTTAATAAAAAATATTCCTGAAGCATTGTTCAGACAGCTTGATTCTTAACAGCTTATAGCTACCTATAAACATTGTCAGGAAACAATGTTTGCATATAGCTTGCCGAATATGCTACCAGACCAGTCAGTTTAAAACGTTATGTATTTTGGCTGGAATTTACTGCCGCTGACTATTATATTTATATTAAATAAAACGCGGAAACCGCAGACGATGGTAATTTAAGTATTTTCTCAAAACACGAACAAGGTATCGAGATAATATTTTGTTAGATTTGAAATTAGAAAATTTAGCTTTCAAGGTGTTCTCGCGTGTTCGCATTCTGAGCACTAGGTTGACAGCTCAAGAAGGACTGATGACATGTTTCGAAAATATCCACAGTTACAAACTCTGCATTTTGAATATATTTTTGAAATTTCTTTTGCCAAACTCGAAGGAGGCTTATTTGCAAACTGCCTGCACACAATGTTTATGTACCAGTAATTGTCTTTTGTAGCTGCATTACCACAATATATCTACTAATGTGAGAAGTAGGATATTTCATGTTCTCCACCGAATGCAGATCAGCTATGCGACCCCCACCACTGCTTCAGGGGTTCTTCTGCGCCAAGTGATCGGAGAGTAAAGTTAACAAATCTCCGTCTATGAGCACAAATATTTTAGAAAATAAATCTTTTAGACATGAAGAGGAATTAAAATAATAGTTGAAGAAGGCTGTTATTATTTTACGTGTTTATATTATAATACTGTGTATTAGGTAGCTGATATAAGGACCAGGTGGTCAACTGTTTCCATCTATTAATGTACATAACAACTAATTAGCTTAAGAGTGCGTGATACTATACAGCCACGCGTCCATTTTAATTGCGTCAAGCTTAATTAAACGCAGAGACATAACATACCTTTTACAACAAATATATATGACGCACGTGGCTACGCTGGTAATGAGAGAGACTCAGCGTCATAGTCCTACGACTTTGTACATGGATTTACCATAAATTATGAACTGACTTCGCTCATATTTATTACAAAATAAAATGAACACACTTTCGGTTAATTTCCACTTCATTCTATCGTCAAACTCGAGGCACGCTGTTTGGAAACAACTGAAGTAAACAGAGACCGAGTGATTTATTCCACTTTGCAATCAACCAATAACACCGGTTTTGTACTTAGACGCAAATAATCAAAGAATAATACAGTTTTGTGTTAAAGAAGGAAGTAAATTGTCATAGAATAACATAAAAACTATATATACAGGGTTATTCAAAATTCCCTGACACATTACAAAAAATCGTTAGACTTGAATGGTGCAATGGATAGAAACATAGGACATGCCGATAGAAAGAGAAACTCTCCAAGTTTATTTTACATACCTCATAAATGCTCTATGTGCCCGCCCTTTGTGAAGCGGGAGATGTCAAGCCGATAATCCATTTCCACCGACATCCGCTGCAGCATGTCACGATCGATTTATGAGATGGCAGCGATGATTTGTCTTCGCAACTCAGGCAGATCCGTTGGCAGAAGCGGTACAATGACCTGGTCCTTAACGTATCCCCACAATAAAAATCACGTGGCGTCAGGTCAGGTGATCGGAGTGGCCAACGAAGCAGCGCATAGTCATAGAAAATTTAAAAGGTATGTAAAATAAACTTGGAGAGTTTCTCTCTCTATCGGCATGTCGCATGTTACCATCTTTTGCACCATTCAAATCTGGCGATTTTCTTTAATGTGTCAGTGAATTATGAATAACTCTCTCTCTCTCTCTCTCTCTCGTAAACATTTCGAGGCATACGTTTTAAAATATGAATAACTAGGCCTAGAAGTAGATGTAGACAAAACTAAATACATGGGCATAAAACGGAATTAACATCAGCAACAACGCCAGAACATATTTATAAGTAACACATCATTTAAAAATGTTTTAATACCTAAGTATCTGGTAACATCAATAACAAATAGAAATAAGGTCAATGATGAAGTTAAGAGCAGAATGCAACCGGGGAACGCTTGTTTTTATTCAGTTCAAAAACTGTAATAATCTCTTTTACTACTCAAAACACTGAAGATCAGGATATATAAAAACAATAATTTTGCCGGTTGTCTTGTATGGTTGTGAAACATGATCTCTTACCTTGAAGGAAGAACGCAAATGACAAAAATTGGAAAACAAGTTGCTCAGGAGGATATCTGGACCAAGGAGGGATGAAATAAGTGAGAAATTTAGAATATTACGTGACGAGGAGCTGCGTCAATTGTACGGGTCAGCTAGCACAGTGAAGAAAATGATATCTAGGAGACTCCGATGGGATGGTCATGTAACGCGGCATGGGGATTTGAGTCAAGGGGTGGTGGGGAATACTGAAAAATGACCACTGGGAAGACCAAGAAGCACACGGGAGGATATCAAGATGTATCTCAGTAAGTTGGGGTGTGAAGATGGCAAATGGATGTAGTTTGCTGTGGATCGTGGCCGGTGGCAGGATTTGGTGTTGTTGGTGTTGAGCCTGCGGGTTCTGATACCAGGGATTGAGTTAGTTAGGACCAACAGTGAACTAGTACAGACTTAATTAATATATGAGAGAAGATGAGATGAAGTTAAGTATTGTCTGTATAATTCTGCTTTGTAGGTGTCAGAAGGCACAACTACATCAAACCACACATTACTTAGTGATACCAAACAAGGTAACAGTAATTAACACAGAATTTATAACCTTGGGGTTAGCCTACTGTTGCTCTCAGGTTTTCACTTCAATCAATTTTCTAGGTGCAAGTATTATGTCAGCGAATTCACACAAAAGAAGTGCCCAAGTTACAAGGAGTGGTCAAACGACAGTTCTCAGGTGTTTCTTAGAAACCTTCAAACATTGAAACCTTTGTGAAGAAGCAGAAGGAGAAGACAAGAAGACATGTTGTTGACAATACCCGCTGTCAGCTCGTCAGACCTCACCGTGATGTTGCTTGAGACCCATTAGAGGGTGGCAGAGTATGAGTACGGTCGAGTAACGGGGGAATGATGTCACCAGAAAGAAACAAAAGGGGACAATGCACAATGTCGCCTATCGTGTGTCCTGACTTCAAGCTTTGAAGTATCTGTTCGTAGTTCTCGCTCCACTGCCTGCCAAACGAGCCCTGGACTCCTCATCATTGAGATTCTGTCTAACCCTCACATGTCACGCACGATGTCTCACTTAGAACACTGATCCCGTTAGTCCAGAAATATTTTGTTACAGAGGATGGATAAAAGGAGTGTTCAGCCATCTCGCATTAGTTTAAGTTAACTATTCGTGGGTCTCTAATAACAGAAGTTACTGGAGCAAGTTGCCATGGGTACAGGGTTTAAGATACAAAAGCTCAACATGCACTTCGAGATCTAGAATGATTGTAGTTTAACCTCCACTGTCCTAAAACCCCTTCATAGCGTGGGTTTTTGGTGCTTAGAAATAGCCTTGCCCTTATTTTGCTTGAAATGCGTCGGCCCATTTTAAGAGTGTGACAGAAAGACCATGTTATTAAAAGAAAACTTTATTTTAATTACCTTGATGCTGCCAAACTTCTAAATCTTATTTATTAATTCATTGAACGACGCTTTTAGGAACTCAAACTATATTTCGTCTAATGGCAGGATAAATCACGAATTGGGAAGGATATGGAAGGAAAAGATAGTGGTCTGATTTAAGGTACTTTACCGACTCTTGGATGAAGGGACAAGGATAAACCACAAAGTAGTCTCTGAGACACCCAAAATGCGAAGTAGGAGCGCTAGTCTTATCACCCGGCAGCGAGATTTTAGTTTGCTCTGTAGACATACATCGCACATGCAAAAGAGGAAGAAACATTCATAATTTGTAGTTTAGTTTACAGTTGAATTGTGTGCTAAATGTTACAGACCCGCGCGTAATTCTCCACTCTTTATTAATTTAATTGTTTAAAACGGAAAGATAAATTCACGAATGCACTGATATCAACCCGACTAACAAATACGACTGGCCAAATTATGCTTATTCTTTGAAGGTATATTAGCAAATATTAAACTGTGTGTGTTCCGAATTTCGCATGGTTGCCACTTTTGTATTATTTACTAATAAGTAAAAAAATGGGGCGCAGTGCAAATGAAAGACGGTACTGTTGTTTGTTCAGAACCAGGTTTTAGAGTCATAACAGGAATCCATTATAATAATAATGAAATTCATTACACCCAGACCATTACACAGCATTAGAGATATGAGTGTTTGTGATGTCATCGATCGACAGTTATTTTCTTATTTTTAAGTCATTTGTTCTTTTGTTTTATCCAATTTCTAATTCTCTTTCACTTAGTTTGATGGCTGGTTTGTTTAATTTTTCATTCCTTCTTTAATTAAAGTGGACACATTTTGGTGTCGGCTGTACGAGGTGTTGTGGTATAAACGAGTCTTCAACCTACTTCTGTAAAATGAATGCTAAGTGTAATTCTCATAAATTTCGCATCGTTTTACATTAGTTAACTACTGGGCTGTTATAAAGTAATTTCGCTTTCAAAAGATTTAATGTCGGTCAAAGAACTATTAGAAACTTGTAAACATTTGTTCATGATTTCATTAGTTGAATATCACTTGATTAATGAAGATTAATCTATCCCAAACTAAACTGATTTTACTGATTGTCTTCCTGTTCCGTACAGCGATTTATATAAATCCTGCAATAGAAAGTTTGATTACATGTCATACTGCTTCATTGAACATCTCATTCAGTGATTAATGTCTGTAACATTATCTTGTAACTGAATCTGTAAGTATGATATAACAAGCCCAATTTTTGGGAAATATGATATTGTATTCTGTAAAACTATCCGCAGTAATTGAGTGATAGGAAACATGAGACTAGAAAAATAATGAGTAAAAGGATTATCTACGAATTCAACGACGAGATTTCGATCCCAAGGATGGACAACAAACTTAAGAATGAATCTGGGTTCCATCCAACTGTCTACTTGTACTTACCGGGTACAAGAATTCTTATTAGGGGCTTGACTGGTGGATCATCAAAATGTCAACTGACCTCTATTATACGTAAGAAAGCCTGGAGATTTATTTTGCGCGTACTGACATGCCTTTATAGTGGACTAACTTACAGATTTTCATTGAACTTGGCATGATAATCATGACGTATGAGACTACTACACGGCTCTTTACTTTTCGTGTAAAATCACAGTTAATTTCGAACATGTGTTCTCTATTTGTTCTTATGTTTAGTGACGAAATATTCCTTCAGTGTCTTCATGAAGACCTAAACAAGTGTTCTTGAGTCCTGGCCTACATAAACGTGAGCTACTCCATTTGGTTTTTTGTTTAGTGATCCCTCACGTTCGTTTGTCCTAGATGATTTATGTGAATTTCTTTCTTTCTTTCTTTCTTTTTAAAAAGTTTATAAATTTATAATAGGCATCTCCCAAAACACAAAGAACACTTAAGCACCAAACCAAAAAAACAAAAAATGAACTATTGAAATTTGTGACACATGATATATTCGAGCACAATCAATATTTTTGAAATATTTCATTGTCTATTATAACCAAGTTGTATACAACTTTTCATTTAGAAACTTTTAAACAACAAACAAAATAAATGTAATAAGTTAACATGCGCGCACAGAACGATAATACCGTTGCGAAAATATTGATAAAGGGAGGATATGATTGTTTTATGGGTTTCTGCTCCGTGTTATTTGGTAGAAGTATACCGACATTTCAGAAGCTCTTTCTGCATCCATTATCAGGGCAATAAGTAAGCCGTAGGATTTGTGGTTCTCAAGGCGGTGAGTATGAAGTTGGCGAGTTACTCATCCTCCTGATGTTGGAGACAGCAAAGACCTCTGGAACGTCGGTAAACGTCTACCAGACTACACGGCGCAACAACCCAGAAGACAGCCACTTTCAATATGTAAGCCGCTAGCGAGGAATCGGTCTCAGATATAATAAAATACAGGAACCAGTCGGACATGGTAGAACCTTGACCACGGAAGACAAGTGTAGCTCGGGTATGAAAGTGAATAAAAAATTGGCCCTTTGTATTTAATTTACCTTCTTGTGCTGACTGTGTAAGTGGCTCCTATAGCCGTTCCGCCAGCGCGTTAAAATAGGAAATTGAATTATGGAACTGAATTAAGTTCTTGTCTATTGTAGACTAGAGCTGTTGGAAAGCGCTGTAATAAGTACACTTATATCAACAACTGTTATTACACAGTTGCATTCATGTGAGTTAAGATAACATCTCAAGGCCACATTTTCAGGTAAATTAGTTCATATTGAAGTCTGCTATACACGAAATTGGTTAGAATGGTTTAAAACGGGATGAGGATAACTTTGGGGAGAGGAAGATGGGAAAACACTTGTTAAAGATTAGATATAAATGGGATAATAAAATAAAGGCAATATAAGGGTGGGGATTCTTGTATGTTAGGAAATTAGCGTTGACAAAAACAGATGTATAAGGGCTGTGAATTTAATCGGATTTGGGCGTTTGTACAAGAGAATTTTAAAGTAATTGTATTATATGTAAACTATATAAACTCATGTTGACTTATAGATACAATTATAATGCGAGTAATATTATTACTCGCATTATAATATTATTAATTTTGTCGTTTTCATACACAGTGTTGAAGATAGAACAAAAAACCGTAAGTTATATACTTTACTTATTTATTCATTCTTGGTTTACTTAACAATAACTTAGATTATATTGTGTACAGTTCAATGGTCGGATCATTAGTGAATAATAAATTCAGAACTCTGTTAACGGCAGTCAAAATGAACGTAACGTGGGCCAAATTTGAGTCCACTACTTACCGAATCCAATGTTATTTCTCTACTATTTTCCTTAATTATCTGCGACTTGATTGTTTTTTAGCATGCAATTCGCACGGGCTTAATGTTTCTGATTGCTGATTTGTACTTTCATAGCTGTAATTACCTATATTTTGAAAAAAATATGTTTTGATCCACCATAAATTTAAACATTCTGTATCTGCACAGCTATTAAATAGCTAATGTTAGGTATGTAACTTCTTGTTATATTATCTGTTATCATTTCTGTTGCAAGGGTAATCACTATCATAATTTAGGGCATGTAGCACACTTACAGGAAATGAGAAACGAGCAAAATCTTGATTGAAATTATGGGATGGTAGGATAATATTGCAACATATCTCAGAGAAATGGTTTCGGAAAATGTAACCTCCAATTCCACAGCAGTACAGAGTTGATTGGTTGGCGTTTGTATACACGGAGTTGAACCTTCGTATTACATGAAAGCTGAAAATTCCTGCCCCGCTTTTCAACTGTTAACTGATGAAGGAAAATCGTGTACCATAGACAGAACTATAATAAGAACTCCATGAAACGGAACACGGCTTTCATTATCGTGGCCAGAGCAATATCTAGATGAACCCAGAGCAAACGCACAAAACTGCACTTCATCACGTGAGCTTACTAGTTTCTTTCTTTACATTGACAGGCTGTTATTCATCACCAAACCCCCTGGTGGAGGACCAACCCTTGCCGCCTATCCGCGACTGCGTAATAGATATATTTGCTGTTCCCCGCACATGGAGACCATCTCCACCGTCTGCAACATGAGAACGTACAGTACCATGGTAATAAGGGGCCCAATTAACTTGCACCTCATTTACGAAATTGTAACTTAAGATCCGTTTACACAACAATCTTTGTTTACTTTCAATTTTCATTTCATCCACTATATGTTTTGGTCAACTACGGACCATCATCAGGTGGTATTATCTTACATGAAGGATACTAATAACTATTAAACATTAAAAAATCCAACTTTATAAATTAGTTAAAATCGAGATGAAATAACGTAATTAAATACTTTAACAAATGTAAGTGCAAATATTGGGTAAAATTAGATTATCACTTACGTCACATTTGTGTTTTTAGTACCCAGCTACAAGGATACTTATTTACATTACTTATTATGCACACCGTAGAATGGGGTCTGTCGTTAATACGTCTCTTAAAGATGCCGAAGGAAGTATATCTGTAAATACATGAAGTATTTTTATAAAGTGAAGCTTACGCGGCGACTGAAGTTGATGAAAGACATGAAATATTTCTCTCATTTTGAAAAGGCGTATAAGATTATTGTTGTCAGATTTATTTGTGAAGTATTCTAATCTTGTTTTTGGTTTTAATTTTAACTACAGCCAATAGTATCTAAACATTATTTTGTTTAAGGATAATTAGTCTTTAAATAAACCAAACATTATTTTAAACTGAATCCGCACAAGGAGCATTAGACATATTCACACGAACTGAGCTTGTACTAAGAATCAAAACATTATTATCTCGGTCTCTTAGTAAAATGGATGTTGACAGATAAAATTCTCTTCTTCATGTTGTGTATGAAAGAAACGTTTTTGATCGATATTCCTGTCGCAATGTACTGAATAATTTATAAACAGTTTGACAGGACTCGGCACTTATATTTATGCACGTCCTTTTACGTCGCAGATTTTAACCAAGCAGCCAAGACGCACATGAGGCCACATTGGATCCCTAGATCCTTACTATGCACAAGACGTCACTCACTTTCAGGACTGATAATTCGGCTCTTAAACCTAGTGGCACACTTGGATTGCTCAGAGACGTCTGTATATTTGGACGATATTAAGTAGCTTCTCTGACAATTTAATGAGGTCGTGAAACATTGAAAATTTAAATAAAATATTTTTTCTAAAGATATGGAATATGTATTTCTTGCGGGGACTGGAGACTGAGTGTATATTCCGTCAAAACTCCAGTGTTTCGGACTGTTTATAGTATTCCATCGTCAATGACTGATACTGTGTGATAACAAAATATATATAAAAATATACTGATATATGAAACTAACCTAATACTTTAGTGTAGGTCGGATTGTTATAATCGGACCCAAGATTAGCTCTGATTTGTTCTGTATTAAATCTGAGAAGTGCTTAAGATCGATATTCAATTAACAGATATAACAAAATTAACGTCCCTGATCTACGAAAATGAAATGTTAGTTAAACTGCAAGTCCCCCGCAATGAGATCAGCATTACTAAACAATTACATTGACTGAAAGGAAGGAAATTCTTGTTCATTGACTGTCCTAGGTTTCGCATATAAGAACGAGAGAGCGATGGTTTGTCGTGCCGAGAGACCGACAGCTATCAGATTACAATGTTACAGGATTTTACGCCGTAGCTCAACTGCTGTAAGTCCGACACCAAGTATTTAGCAGAGTTTTCTAAAATATTTTCACCATGTGACCCATTTAGATGGACTGTGAATGTAGCACGCATAATAGGAAAAACGTATTCCGAATTACGGCGGAGAACAATTTGATGAGGAAGACGCAGGTGGGATCATTGGGACCTTAGAAAAATAATCTGATCTATAATTGATTCTTATGCTATTTAATACGGCTGTTTAAAATAAAAATGACAATGAATTGTAAGTAGGTTAGGATTTTTAGATACTGCTTATTGTTATTTAGGGGGCTGAATAAAACCTAGGAACCTAATTCAGGGTAGTCATTTTCAACCGAAATCTGTTTCAAAAATAGAGCTGAGGAGATGAAAGCATGTCAGCCATGAACACTGCAGTTCATTACATGGACGTCCACTCATGATACCAGGATGGACATAGCTGTGCTTGATACAAGAAAGGAAGATAATATGAAGCTATCTTCAAATAACAAGACTGAGATTCAGCAATTATAAACAAACATTGGTTTTTCTTAAGTTAAAATGACAGACATGGTGAAGGGGAAGAATGTTGAGATCATGTCTTAGCTTTTTATTCGATGAAATTTATACTGTTAGAAAATATGTTAAGAAATTCTGTAATACTTTATTGTGTATTTTATAAATAAAAAAATTCAAGGCCTATTCACATACATGTAAACTTTAGAAGAATAAGAGACACTATGAGTTCTGTCCAGTATTATTTTTTATTCATTATTTTGGTATTCATGTCTAAATGGAGAGACGAGAATTTATATAGTTTTTCTCATTTTGTAACTTCTGCTGTAATCTATTAAAATATTTTTCAATTGTATTTTATAAGACGACTTTCTACTTTGCATTTGCTACAATAATGTTCGTCCAAAGACAAATTCCAGAGTTATTGTGGATACTAAAATTATCCTGCCAGATACAGTTAATGTTGAAGCGGAATATTTCAGTTAAAGTATGTTTTTACTTCCGTAACACGATATTAAACATTCTTTGTTTAATAAATATACAGTTAATTCTATACAGTACATTCCGGTTAATTGGGTCATCGATTAATCAAGGCACCCGTTTAATTGGATAAATCTTAAAGAACAAACCTTTTTAACTCTTCACGTGGAACTTCGCATAAATGGGGCAGCCGCTTAATTGGACCAAAGTTTTCTAGTCCCGATGTGTCCCAATTAACCAGAATCCACTGTATTAACATACAGTATGTACTTTTGGGATTTCAGAGACCTCCTATAACCATTGTTATTGTCATGTATCTCAGTCCTAATGCATGCAAATCTTATTTTCATTCTAAATATCACACTAAATTTCTAAACAAAATTTTACGGTTTTAAATAAACTGATAAGAGAGAACATTCTTGTGACGCTTAAGAAACTTACCTACTGGGCAGTTTCCACAATAATTAGCAGCTGTCAAGACCACATGGGCAAAAACACGTCATACCTAAGAATTCAATTTGAATAGGACACGATAAGAAGAATATACTGTAGGCAGCAACATGCTTCTCATAATATACGGCGTGTTTGATCCATCATTACGCTGTCCGCGTTAAAGTAATATTGTCATGTCGAGAATAATGACATCTGAAACAGCGGATCGCTGTAAACGTTATATTGGAAGGATTTTACTCAGTTCTGGCGCGACTTATTCAGAGTGACAATCTCTGACAACGAGCCTAGAAAATTTTAGAAATCGAATATATACATCGTACTAGATCTTCAGTGATGCTAACGATGAAATACGGCACACGCATACAACAAAAGTGACTAAATGAATAGGGCGAGATATTCTTTTTGAGGTGTTAGTGTTATTACATTTCACGTTGTATTACATTAATAAGATTTTACGTCATTAAAGCAAAACTTACTTTCGTTTAATGGTTTACTTGTAATAAAGGTCAATAAAAATTTGTACACCAATTTTCTATATTGGAATTTCTTACACACAGACACGCAACAGTAAATATTAAACAATAAGCGAACCTAATGTGTAGTTTTGATAAATATGTCACTGTCAAATGAGGTGCACAATTAAGGCTTAATATTGGTTAAAATCGTGGAATGCGCACACAACTACCGCTCCTAAACCCTGGATACGTGTAATAGGCGACCTGGTCTGCAAAACACTCAACATTGTCCTGGACTACGTCATCCAGACGCTAATTGTTTTTACATATTAGAGCATCGTCTTCGGGAGAGAAGAAGTCTTACACGTCATCAAGAACGTGTCCCAGATTTTCCAAGGAATGTACGAACACCAGCCACTGAAGGTGACATAACTGCTGGTGTGGAACGAGAATATTCGAGAAGCTCACACGCTATCGATAGTGAATTGAGATTGACCCAAACTTTGCATTTCATGATGATATACATGCATGCCACTTTTCCAGAACGATCAGTTTTCAGGAAACAATCTATGAATGACTGCAACAGCAACAAGCTGCCTACACGCTCTGCGAAAATAACATTTATCGGACGGACGAAGCATATTTTGCGTGCGAGTGAGTCTTGGACGTATTCAATAGTCAACTCTGATCACGGGTTAATCCTCCCGCTAACAAGCACGTGGATATCAAGTCCGCTTTAGCGTAAACGTGTGGGCTGCTTTATGGGGGACAATCTCGTGCCGACAACTGTGATTAACTTTACTGAGCAGCTCTTCAAAAAGTTGTGCTGGGAATTGTTGAAGATATGACCCTCGCCCCGCGGCAGAAATTATGATTCCAACACGATGGAGTCGCACCGTACTATGGGAGAATATCCAAAAATGACATACCTACTAGGATGGAAAATTTCTGTGCAGGCACTTGAAGGAAAACGTATATGCAGGCTCACCCACGAGTATCGACTCAATATGCTGCTGTCTGTCGACATATTGGAGCGTATACAGTAACGTATCAGCGAGGCGTACATTTCGAAAATCAATTATAAATGTGAGTCACTCTGTAAAGAAATGTTCTTAATACAAACATTAAAATAAAATTTATGTCCCAATTTAAGAATCGTTATTCTCTATATTCAATACATTTTTTAATTTTTATATTGGCGCGGTAAACCGTTCATGTGCCCTATATACGTTATTAATGTTCTCATGGACTCATCAGGACAATTTTTTTAATCAGCAACTATAAAGCCAAGGAAACAGGAACAGAATGCAAAGTCCATTGGGAATGACCATGAAATACTAATAAATCCAGAAAATGATAAGAAAATAATTTTGGGTCCGATTATCAATGATATTACTTGTTGTGATTTCATTACATATATCTATAGGGACTACAAATATCTGACGACACTGCTATAAAGTTGGTGACAGTGCTTTTTATTTTCCGTCATAAAAGGCAATGATAGACATGGATTTGAGCCATGAGTTAATCAGAGTAAATGTTGCAGTTTGGGGCAGAACTGGCCGCCACCGGCTCAAGGATTACTGGAAGGAGAGTCAGCAGGATCGAGAAAAAAAAGAATAGCCATCCCTTTACTTGATCTGTGAACTTTAACTTGTTCGGAACAGAAAACGTATAAATGTACACCTAACATATGTCAGGAAACAAAGATATAACTTGTAGTCTATATATTTAATTCTGAATGGTGCAAAAACTGCGAGCGAATGAAAGATAGCACATACGGGGATGTACCACACCTCATTCGAAAGCTCACGTCACGCATGTGACCGGAGAAATGAAAACTGAAAAATTTCGCCTTAGTAGTTAAAAATATGTTTTTGTGCGTTATGTAAAAGTACATGTACTTAGTGGGCTATGGAAAATTAAACAGTCTTTTAGACAGTTCACGTCTTCACTGATATGTTTCTCGGATATAAATATTCTTTATTAAATTACATGGTAAAACGAGTAAATCTGCGCAGCTACACGCCACTGAGGCACTTGGGGGAGGATCACGTTACTAAATGGAAGTAAGTGGTCAGCGTCATTCCCAGACCGCTCTTTATCCAATGAGAAGGAACATTTAACACTTATTGGATGGAGGCTAGTTGGGCTCCAGAGCCGGTCTAGAGGCAGAGCTGTCGGTGATAGAACCCAGGTCGTCCAGACCGTAATAAGTCATTCTAATGAGTAAGCTACCCTGGATCATAACGCAATATGAAACTCAGATAATCAATTACAGACACACACACTCTCTCTTTCTCGCTCGACATGCTCCTCTAACTAGTAAGGAAGTGCTTATAATTTATTTTAAACTAGTAACAGCGTGACTGAATAAATGTGCATGAGTTGAATTGCCGTTTGCAAAAAAAACGTCTAAACTTAATACTTTTTAGTCCAAGTGGTTTCATTGTCGCTGTGAGTTCTATTAGTTTGTTTCTGTAAGTAAAAGCTATTCATTTCCATTGGAAGTGAAACACACCAATTTGTTAAGGCGGAAGCACTGGGAGTTAACAAAGTGTGCACGAGATTACATAGTGTGATTGCTAGTACAAAACATACTATAGCACTACTATTTTAATTAAATACATTGCCGGGTAAACTAGTTTTAGTGGTGTGAATGTGAGTTCAAGTTGATGTATTGTCAGACTACAATGATGAACAATGACGTATGCCAGCCATAAAACCATTGTCAAATAAACAAAGAATACACAGATTTATAAAACGAAATTATAAATTAACAATATTTCTTGTTGCCGCTGATATACTCCCTTTTCAATTACGAATACACTCGTAAACTTCTGCAAATTAAAATATTAATATTTATTTCAAGGTGATTTGAAAATATGAGGAAAATCAGAATGAAAGCTGTAAGTAAATCTGACGATGTAACTCGAATTGTAGAATCTTACGTAATAGAAAGTTAGCAGACTTTTAATTACATTTAATTACATATTTTAAGCTCGGAAATTAACTCAGCGATAATCTAAGTGCTTAAACATTTTACGAAGGTAATGTGTGAAAATGAACATACTTTTAAAAGATATACTTCGATAGACTGAACGTGTTAAAGAGAAATCTCACTGGGCCTATCAATATTACGAGTTCATTAATTCATTCCTTTATTGGGTTCAACTCTACATTCAGAAGACAGTGTAAGTCTAATACGGGCTTTTGCACATCACAGCTTAATATAGCATACTCTAATGGAACTATTCTCTTGCTACATAGACTTTATTCTTGTAACTAAAAACCTACTCTTCCATATTCCCAATTATGTAATATTAATTTTATTCTCTAATTTGCATTTAGCTTTATATACATATTTTTCTATGTTTTTGTATTCCAAAGTCTTAGTAAAATTTATCATTCTCTTGTAAGATACCTCTTTATTTATAATAATCCAATTTATTCTAAAATAAATTATTTATTCTACGTCTTCGTCTTCAGACATTTTAATACAATATATAAAACATTTTCTTCCTCTCCACATAGAAGGCGTATACCTATCTGAAATACTTTCCTCTCCCTCTGTTTCCAAATGCCAGTCATATTTTGTACTAACTCACTTTTCTCATTTCTTATACAGCAGCCTACGCATTCTTCCTTAACCCACATAAACAAAATAAAATATTAACGGCATCTTATCCCTCATATCTCAAAACAGATTTTGGTGTTGTATGTCACTGCATATTACTATCAAGGGGAATATGAATGTACCGAACTCCACGGTAAAGGACGTTCCTTAAGCAACTGATAGCGTCTCAACAGTTCAAGGAATTCGCAATTTCCATCATAATGTTTACGGAAGTGGACGCTGTCCTGATGTTGTTATATTCAGCTTACATCTTCAAATCATATTCTCTACAGTATATTATAATACTGTCGTCTTATAAATGTTTACATATCCCGGATGGCTTCTATCCACGAGGATGCTCAAGCCAAATTCATAAGCATTTATTGTTTTAGTATTCCTTCCGCATGATCAGCGCATCTCAGCGAACTTTATTCAGTCATCAATTCAATACTATGCAGCCATCACCGTATATTTTCTTACATTTCCTGGGTTCAAAATTTTAGGTCAGAACAGGTTGTAGTTGCCTGAAGTTCGTTGTCAAAACAATTTATTGTTCTTGCAGTCAACTCCTTTGGGCACTTTGGACAGGAAAATTTTGTGGTTTCAGTTAGTTTGACAAGTGTGAAATGTTCTCGGATGAAAGCAAAGTTAGATCTCACAACTGGAGACATTTTGGACTAAGTCTATGGAAATAATTTCATGTAAGTACTGAGTTAACAAAATCAAAAAGTATTTTCCGAAATTATCACTTCCTTGTATAGAGGAATTACGTATATGTAGAAAAACTGAATTTGGAGTATCGAATTCTGTTAGTATTAAAACGATTATATTATAATTATGTAATGTTTTCTGTATAGATTAGTCACATTTACACTCACGAGAAAACCTGCTTATTCATTTCGTTTTATGCTCAGTGGTAGAAAAGTCTTAAGACGAGGATGTTGGTGGGTGCATCCATGGAGCAGTAGCAATTTTAATCGCAGATGCCCTACTATTGCCAAGTAAGTGTCAAAGGATGACAGACAACTCCAATCATTTTATCGAATGAACAAAGAAAACTTTGATGAAGTAGTCGGTTTTGAGGTTTATACGGCGGTGTGTCCAAAGATGTCTTTTGAGTTGTGGTTCCGTGTAATCTGATAGAAATTTACTGATCGCCCTGATGATGAATGAAGCAAAGACCTCTGAAACGTTCGTAAACTACTACTAGACTAAACGGCGCTACAACCCAGAAGAGAGACATCTTTAATGAAGCAGTTCTTGTTGTTGGCCCAGTGATAACTGGAAAGGATGCCAAATAAGACCATTGCTAAGCGACCGATTAGGCCAGTGGGAGACAAACTATTTGGGCTTCCATTATAGTTTTATTCAGACGGAAGCGTTTTATGAAAAACAAATTTACTGATACTCTCATATAATACGCACCACTGATTAATTAAAAGTTACAATAGTTGGACACCCCTAAAACCCATAAAAGTACGGTATTCAGGAGGGATGCTAACTAGAGACACGCTCATTACGACTATTAAATGAGTAATGGCGCATAAAAATTATATTTCTGCTAAGTATTAATCAAGTCTTAGATCTGAGCCATCAACATAAGTTTCTAGGGCTCTCTTCTCTCGCAGCAGATGCTGGGTTCATGAGTGAATAAGTTGAATGATTCCTCTGATACTAATACATAACGTTACATGATAAATGAGGTAATGGGCCTATTCCATGCAACAGATGTTGGCGGTGGTGGTTTTAGTGTTTTAACAATTTAGTTGCTATGAACGAGATATATCGCTTTGAGTCTGGACCTTATTACCAGTATAAATTTTATTTCTGACATAGGACACAAATGCCTTACCATCTCTTGATACTGCCCTTGAAATCAAAAGTCCATCATGGAAGTGCTTAACAAAGAAATGTTATTGTGTATCCATTTCCTATACGTCCATGTGTATTACAGTTCTTTCTCGATCGCCATATAATTTTGTGAGCTCTTAACAATTTACAGTAATAAAATTCTGTTATTTTGAGAGATTCAAAACCACGTGAAAACAAAAGTTTTACCGAAAGGCTTTTTTCTTGTTCGTAACTCAGAAGTTCGAACACAATTCATGTCGGTAGTGAGGACGAATGGAAGCTAAAATATATGAAGTCGGTGAAGTCTGCAATGACATGAATTTCACACTAAGTTAAAAAATCCGTCAATTGGCGGTTACACATAACTAACAAAGTAATTAACCAATGGAGCATAGTCTTTTTTGAGAACCTAAAGTTGATCAACTTTTAAAGAAATACTAAAAACGGAGTTTTATTATTGCGTTCATAAAATCCTACCACCGGACTCTGTCCTGAGCCTGGTAATTCTAATTTACCGCCTCACACGCTGTTTGGTGAAAATCTAATTTTATATTACCCTCCTATCTACGCTTTGTTCTTCCAAGTTGTCTCTTTCTGCAGTCAGACTTCTTGACCGAATTATATGCGTTTCTACAGTGCGTGCAAAAATGTTTCGTCATTCTAATCTTTCTTCTTTCAATCATTCTAATAAAGTTTTGTGAAACTTTTATTAGAATCAGGGATAAGCAGCCCATTGGACGGACGGACGGACACACGTAACTGTAATAAATTTGAGAAAAAGAACTCGTCTTGTGATGATGAAAGATTTGATTCTTGGAAAACGAAACTGTGAATCTAACCAGTTCAAAGAAACTTATCCATAACAAATGAAGAATTAAAAGAATAAAGGCTAATAAAACATATGTTCCTTCGGAACACTATAAGCAACGACCCAATCTGGTGTTTAGTGATAAAAATTTCTATTCATCTGTAGGTATTTATAATGACAGCCGGAAAACCTTGTAATCATCGCGAGGCCTCTGTCACGTAGCTAGTGTGGCGCATTCTTCATACATCACACTTGCGTCATCTCTTCTCATGACGCGTGTGTGGTTTCAATTTGATCGTTTTCTGTCAAATTGATATCCGCTTGCAGAATGAAGCGAAAATCGCGAAATACTGAACGGAGACGGGAGGCAGCATGAATGCACTACACGTTTAAGTGCAAAGTAATTAAACACGGATAAATTTAAATCCAAAGATTTGCTTCTTTTTAAAATCGGTTGCTCAGTCTGAACGAAGAAACTTCAATTTAGATATCTGTAACAGCGGTAAATTAATAACGTGGCCAATGAGAACGTCTATGAAAATGGCTGAGGAAAAGCTTTCCTAAGTAGGATGTATACTTTTTCAAATCTATTGTGAAATTATTTTCTAAAGATAAGAATATAGGTGTTCAATACGTTAATGTGTATTCCAACTATTTCTTATTCCCTAATTATCTTGAAGAACTGTACAGATTTATAGTATTCAACCCAGCCTACTTTGACTTGTGACGGAACTTGAAGCAGCGCCTTGAAACTGAAACACATTAATCTCCATGATTCATTACCGGCCTCTAAGGACTTTGCTTATTGGATTTCAACACGCTTCAAATTCACAAGTAATCTTGACACGTGACAGGTGATGCTCGAACATCTGAAAATGAGTAAAGTTACCCTCTGTCCGATCGGTGTGTCATGATCTCTGCACCACAAAAGTGAATATTGTTTTGTTTGGTGCTGCTTAAATCCATGGAGCAGATTCCATTCTTAAAAGCTTAGAGTTGCTCAGTCAGGCATACATTTTCCGCTCTTAATGGAAACAACAGAATAATTATTGGGTTCCCAAGAATTCTGGTCCGACTTTATCTTGAGTCGAGTTACTGTAACATTACACCAATGTATTAACTATTGATATATCGTAGTGTGAAAATGTATATTTTGTTAATATTAAGAATCGTTTAGAATGTAAGAAGAGAAGCGATCGTGGCCTATTTAAAGTACTATACTACAATCCGTCTGAGGTGTTGCAAGTGTGTTATACATTATATACTGGTTTAACGGTTTAGACTCTTTGCAGAATTTTTTAAAAGCTCTTACAAAAATCCTTCGCGAGCTCAACATAAGATCTTACAAAGTGTTTCTATATTACTATTTTCTTTTCAGAAATAATATCCGTAGAAGAGTCTTCCTATGACATGTAGAAAACAAAATTCTCCACTGTTCTCACCAGAATTCTTCATTCCAAAAAAGCTTACTAGATAAACAAGTTGTTTGATAGGGATGCGGAAGTCTGCTACCACCTTGCTAGTTTAAAGAAACTAACATTCTTCAGCAACAATTTCTGAAGATAAATTCTTCATATTTTATTCTTAAGTAGTGCGATGTTTATACGTAAGGGATGGATTACATAAATCTTTCAGTATGAACCTGGAGGTTTCCTTTACATTATGTGCTTGGTTGATGCGGAATGAAATTCACGATATTCTAAACTAAGGATGAAAGCTTAGGCGGGATTACAAAGAGACGGAAATGAGGAAAAGACGAACAAGAAAATGGTAGCAGCATGTCTATTATATCCTACTGAAATGGCTCAGTTCGCAAAATATAAATCTTATACAATTACATGTTCATATATTCTGCATATCAGTAACTGGCGATTATAAATACGAGCTGTGTTGGACTGAGGCCAGTATCATGTTCCTGTTTACCATTGTGACAATGTAACACGCCAGTAAACAAACAGTGTTTCTACGAAATTCTAGCACATGATGCGATATCTACATAATAACACTACCGACAACAATAACTAAAATAATGAGGCAGTGGGATGGAAATGGGGAAGGTTGCACACCTCTGTCTTTATGCTTAAAGTTCATTTATTGCAAATAATAATTTAATGTTGAAAAAGTAATTAACATTTTAGAATGGACGTTGCATATAATCACGAATATTTCTTTGCTTACAAGACTAATAAATAGCAAGATTCGACACTGGAGAGAGACTAAAACCTTTTAATTGTAAAAAAAACTGCACTATCACCGAGGCCAGCAAAGAGCCCTGTTGGAGATGGATTACTTGTTTTTTTTTAAAATGTACATTAAATAAAAATTGTTTCAGAAATACATGGAAGATCTTACCGACATTAAAAATACCCCACAACCTTTATCGTATATGGCCTAACATCATAATTACTTAAGTATTATTTGGATTTACAGTTCAAACATAGTACAGTGAAAATAAAAGCGACAGTTTCTCGCAATGGGAGTTGACTTAGGGTGTACAGAGCCGGAATTGAACACTCTGGGGCAAACAAAATAGAAGTACGGCGAGATAATGCGTAGAAAAACATGAAGAGAGTTTGGTTTTTCGCAATTTAATAGCAATGATGGCTACTGGAGGGTTGAAAAAAATCCTAGTTCAAAATAGGAGAAAAGGATGAAGTCAGATAGGCTTTACAATGACAAAGCGTGCAAGAGGTAAGTGGATACATGAATTGGTAGAGGAAAATAAAATTAGCATGGCGATGTTACAAAATATCATAAAGGACATTTTTTATCAAAACAGACCAATTGAATGAAACTACAGCGAAGAGGAATTAAGAGTTTTGTGAATGTGTGAGAGACGAAACAGAAAGGGAAATAAAATAATTCAAATTTCGTGGAAAACTGACGCAGGAAGGAAAAAATTCTTTGGTATAGACGAATACACACATGAACTATATTTTGACACCCTTAAGATAACTGAAGTTTTTAGAGAAGGAAGTTGAAGGTGGATAAATCAATTGGCATATACACAATGTAAGGCTCATATTTAAAGAAAGAAGAAGCACTGAAAGGAATTAGTAATCTAGCTGGTAACAATAGAGAAATTGAACAAGATTATAAATTGGAGAAAAGGTGACTATGCAGACAACTTATTATGAATCTGAAAGATGCTATGAATCAATACGATGTAGCACTTCTGATTTAGTAAATAAACTTGCCGTAAATAGAAACAATTACGAACTCTGATGAAAAATTCTCATATGGATCAGAGATACAAATAAGGAACAACCCTAAAAGGGCAAAAAATAAGAAAATGAGTTAGTTATAACCGAACTTTGGACTGCTAACCCAGCATCAGGTTCAGTTCTTCTCACAGACACGTGGTAGAATTCGCAGTAGATTTCAGTGGCGAAGGGAGACAAAGGAAAGGCAGAAGTGAGCCGACAAATAAGTAAGACGTTGGTGACACGAGACCCTGATGTACAATGTTAAACTTTACTATATAAATAAGTCTATATTTTATATACAAACTCCAAACTGGATCACACACACTATTATAATTTTGAATATTTTGTTCTCATTAAAGCATTACTTTTGATTACTTTCTTCAGCCTCTCCTCATCAACTATGTATTCTAACTACCCCCTTCAAAGACAATCTTCCCTTCTCCACAACTAATGTTCAACCCTGGCTTAGCTGGTACCAGGATGAGGGTCCACCTACGGAGGCTTGACCTTGTCACTGTGCAACTAGCAATTTATGATCCCGAGCAAGATTTGTTCCCTACTTCCAGCACAAATTGGAACTAAAACAAAACAATTCTGATGTATGAAAAATATACACTAAATGCGGCTGATAAATTTGAGGGCCGGGGTTCGATCCGCGCCTTGTTACACAGTGCTTAATTCAAACATAAAATCAATAATTTTGAGACCAGGAACGGGTAGGTGGATAAGAAGGAGAGACCAACCAAGACGGAAATACATTACATCAGGAAAGCTAAGAGGAACAAGATCGAAATAAACCAACACCCAACAGCTGACACCGGAAGCAAGAGGCTGGACATCACACAACAAAAGGAATTCGAAAAGTGTGTTCTACTATTACCGGCTTAAAGTTTACTGGACTTAGGTAATAGCCATAATTGGCTTTTAATTTTCCCACCGCTGTTCAAGAAGACAGCAGCAGAGGCAATCAATACTCTGCACAAACAAAATACGAAGTGTATGATTTGAAGTTTTCGCAGGGGTGAGTATGAAGATTTCTGTCTTTTGGGTTGTTGCGCAGCAAAGACCTCTGAAACGTTGGTAAACGTCTACCAGACTACACGGCACAACAACCCAGAAGACAGGAATCTTCAAAATACGAAGTAGTCGTTTTATGTACACGAAGATGACTTAGTGAATACATCAAGGGAAAAGGGCGACCTTCAAAGAGAATTTGACATACTGCAGGAATGGTAAAATGAAAAGAATTTTAATCACGCTTTCCAGAACGTGTGGTAGAACTGCAGAGAAGAACTAAGTAGAGCGCAAGGGGGACAAATCGAAATGGTTAGCCCCCTTAAATATGTTGGTATCAAGGTACAAAACACAGGTCTCACGTTAAAGACAGGGTAACTGCAGTCATTAGAGCCATGAAGGACATCCAAAGCCTAAACCTGTTGTCATAAAACATAACGATCAAGAACTGGAAAGCCAAAATAACGCCGATCCTCACATACGGCCCAAAACCAAATTGGGAGCACCTGAGCTTCGAGATTCCAACTGCTACTACCTTGCAGAAGAACCACGAAACAAGTACTAAATCAAAAGTAGTTCAGAAAAAAGTCTGCAGCGACTTTCATGGTACAGAGGCAATGGACAAACGCCAACTACTTGCTGAGACACCTTACGAAACGTATGGCAGCGCATCAAATCCACCGTAAGATGTGCAAAGAAAATCTTTCCACTCCCCAGATAAAATTTGCGCCTGTGGGATGTATGATAGCACCTGTGGTAGATACCAATTCCAACATTTTGAGGTCTGGAGTAGAAATAATCTGTAGTCACGTACCATTGTTAGGAAACATAATGGACGAACAAGTCAACACAAAATTAAATGATATTTTATAGACAAAGCCAGTAACATAACAAGCTGCAAATGGAGGGACAAGGTAAATAAACAACAATATAAAAGAGGCAGTAAATATATTGTATTCTATGGTTAGAACAACAGGGAGAAAAATGGAATAAAAATTTTAAAGTCAGAAAAAATAAGACCATTGTTATGATGAGAAATGTCAATGGAAGAAGACAGAAAAAATAGCCCTTAAGGATTATAGAGAGAGAGATGACTAAATACAGAAGAAGAAACAAGCTTCGCCCCACAAAGAAAGTTGCCCCACATGTATAAGATTTTTAAAAAAAATTATGTTATATATTACATACACATAACAATATTTATTATTTGTCTATAGGAAAAACTATTATTACAGGTCTGATATTCCCAGACGATCTAACAGTGTTGTCACTTTCTGAAGGCAAAACTAGAGTAAATATAAAGCACAGTATTTAAAAAGGGGAAAAGTTGAAGAAGGCCGAAAGATGAAATATATGTAACCAAAGTATAGAGATAACAGATAAACTGATACATATGGAATTACCTTTGGGAAATGCTGAGGGTTGGAGGAATGACAAAGCATTAAAAAATCGAAAGGTAATGACACATTAGAGCTACTTGTAAATGTTTGGCTACAAGTCCTAACACGAAAGTTTATACATAAGAACAAATAATACGTGTATGAATCCCAGACAATGCATACTGCTAAATTATGGGGATCAGATTCTTCATGAATAGAAACTGATAAAATACATTGACGATTCCTTAAATCATACCACGTATACGAAGATGCTCAACAAATGATGTGGCAGAAATTAAGCGAGAAATGGACAGGAAATAAGTAATAATTTTGACAGTTAATTGGTGACAACGAAAAGATCCTGACAGACAATATTACGAAGGACTCAAAGATAACATAAGACGCGAAAGAGAAGTTATAAGTACAGGGCTTGCATACATTTGGCACAGTCAGCAGAAAAACAGACACCAGCATATTAAAGATGACTAGTAGAGAGAGATGTAATATTATATATAAGGTAAAACATTGTTTTGGATGATTTCTAAAAATAATTCGTTAATATTTTACCACGAGTTATGGAAGAACATACGTAATTATGAAAGCAACCATTTGGAAGATGAGAAAGTAATATAACGGGGCTGGAAAGAGGAATATGCATCCTGTGTAAGATGTTAAGCACATAATGTTGAGATAACCATAACCACAACATAAAGAATGAACTTTATAAGTGAGAGGTGACTACATATGAATAACTAGCATGCTGGAAAACTATGAATTGTAGAAATAAAAAGCATGAAATCATTTTAGGCGAATAGCAATAAAGACAGAAATAACTAACTAACTAACTAACTAGATGGCTTACGGAACACGAAGGTTCATCACCGAATTAACCAAAGACCTCCACCGAACCCTGTCCTGTGCCAACAAAATCCAGTCTCCTTCGACTCCTATCTCCCATAGATCCCGCCTGACATTATCCTCCCATCTACGTCTCGGTTACCCCAGCGGTCTCTTCCCCTCAGACTTCCCGACCAATACCCGGTACACACCTCTCGCCCCATCCATGCGAGCCACATGCCCCGATCATCTCATTCTTCTTGACTTAATCACGCTGACATAAAATATGATGAGGAAAGAAGGAAGATAAGCGGAAATAAGGAGAGTCAATTTAATAGAGTTACAAATTTTTCTCCGTCAAATAAATGGACGTTTTATTACAGTATTTTTAAACACAAAATAAATTCAGACTAGATGGAAGATTTCCTTTAAGCAAGAAAGGAGTGTTGGATTGAGAAGTTAAACTAGACGCATCAAATATCAGATATCTACATTTTTTATAGAAAAGTATCGCAAGGGTTTGTGAGAAGTTATCAGCCGCTAAATGTAAAAAATGTACGTACATTCTGCTACACCACTTTGATTCTGGGTAACAACATTCAGCAACTATGACGTGGTGAAAGCACTAAAGGGCAACTTACCTCAATATAACCACCCCCTTCCCCAGTCCAATCGTACCAAAATTTGGAAAGAATTAAATATTTTCTTAAGGGAATTTTAAGTTTCACCACCGCGCTTAGTAACCTACGTGTATCGGATAAATTAGAAGGTAAATAAGGAAGGGCCGATCCTTCCGTCCGTCTGTTTGTTTGCCACGCGGAGTGCCGTACAATCGATCGAACGACTCGGACGCGAAGCGACGTGACGCCACAGAGCTCACTGGACTTACGCCACCCGACATGTTGTTGGACTGTGAATGTTGTACTTCACACAGGCATATCAGAGGATTGCGATAAGGGTAGTAAAACAGTTTTTCAACCTTCCGTTACTTTATTAATTTTTCTTTCATTCTTTTATCCTGTCATCCCTAGTTTCTGTCCCTTTCTTTTTGCGTGTATTTATTCGTGTACATCTACTATACTCTACTTTATTTTGCTATTACTTCCGTTTCTGTATCTTTACTTTAATTTCTTTTGATGAAGTATTTCTTACGTGAGTCAGTTTATTTCAACCAAACAAGAAAATAAATTTTTAGAATAAATAAGAAATAAGATGTCAAGGACCTCTGAAGAGTCGGTAAACTTCTACAAGACTATACAACCCAGAAGATAGGTATCTTCAAATTTACCGCTGTGAAAACCTGAAATCCTACATAAGTAAGACATTTTTAAAGAAAATGTTTAAGCATGAAGACCAGTTCCATTACAAAGACGTATATTAAAATTACAAACATTTATCTGTAACGGAACGAAAACTGCCTTCCATTTTTCATCTTAATGAATTTGTTTCTTAGTACAGTCCTGTGTTTCTTTGCCTTTATTTTATTTTATTTTCTTTACTCACAACTTCTTTATAATAATGTATAAAAATATTTTTTAAATATAAATAAATAACATATACATATGTACATTCGTAAACACAAGCATAGAGTTTAGAGTAACACAAATTCTCATTATTTCGCAGATGGCTGAGATCGTTATAAAGTTCAATTTAAAACTTGTCTGAGCACAAGAGAGAAACGATCTGAGACACTCTACTCTATATCTACATAAAAACAAATGCCTGTTTGTCCACCAAAACCTGGTCGTATTAGAACAGGCTTCGCATGTTATAACACGTGAAACTTCTAGCTTCTGAAGAATGTGATTCCAGGACTGTTCTGTAGTTCACAACTATTTATCTTCGGGCTTACAACTTAATACCATGCATGCAGTAGCAGGAAATTAAAGGAGACGTCTTGTGAACTAAAGGGATGTAACAATATTTTATTATGTGTTTGGACAAAAAAACATGCACTGGGAACATAAATTCCTACCATAATTTTGTATAATTTATCGTCTTGCTCCTGTATGTTGCATTTTTCGCCCTTCTCATCCTCTTAGACTTGATACGAGGTGCGATCGGAAAGTTTCAAGACTGTGTCAATAGAGGGTGAACCGGATGTAGTACGAGCTTCTGCCGCTAAGGGGTTGGGCCTACATTTATAGCGAATCAGTGTGCCAGCCGGCATCATCGAATTAGCATTTGTTTCTTAGTTACGGGCGTTTTGGTAGTGCATTACACCGCGCAGAGTACGAATTATAAAGTTTTAGATTATGTTGATTTCTAGAACATCCTCTTATATCATTATTCATACTTCCAAATATTCTAATAAGTATTTTGTTCTCAAACACTCTCAGTACATGTTTTTCCCTTACTTTAATAACCAAAGTTACGGAAGCATGTAAAATTAAAGATTTTGTAGTTGGGCAAAGAAAGAAAGGGACACTGACGGGATGGTGGCAAAAACTCCCCAAAATGAATCTGTTCTTAATTTTCTAACGATTGTACAAATAATTATGACTTGTCAATTTCCATGAATATCTGAACACCGATAAATTGTTGTTTCGATTCCTCTTTTTTTGCATTATGGTGACAAAACCCTTAACGCCATTAAGTATCCTAAATATATCTTAATCATAAACACCACTGTCGTTTTGTCAAAATACATCAGGAAAAAATAATTTTTGTTTGAAGAATCTTGCCTGTTTAACGTCAGTTAAGTTTACAGTCTTACTGAGTAGAACAGAGTTTGATAAACTACAGAATGTATGGCGTTTTAGCTCTCCTTCCCCATGAGACTTCATGACTCGGTTTTTAGCACACGGAAAGTTTTATCTTCGTGTACGTAAGGGCTAAAATTAGGTTAGGAATACACATGAGCCAGTGGTTTTATAACCCAAAAGACGTGAGGAAGACATGTTCGACAGATTGCATAATGGTGTAGAAAGATCGATACAGAAGTGAAGACCAAAGTTCCTTATTGTTGGACAAACAATTGTTACAAATTTGCTATACGAGACCACACCCTCTGAAGCTATTTTAGTCACCGCTGCTGCCCTTGAGCAGGATCCAATATGGTTAATTGAGATTGTTGTTTCCTTTAGATGTCAGACGCAGTGCCAGTGATCAATCTATCTAAAAGGCTTATTCACTGTACTTTGTTTCCACAACCAGATTCTGGGCTAGTAAAGAATGAAACTGTTTCTCTAAAATGCATTGATGATTATTTATATGACTATGTTACAATAGAGTTCTCTCCAAATTTGGAGAGTAAGGAAATGTTATCATACTTCTAAAGATAAAATTCTATTAATGTTATTAAAATCTCCAAGTTTCTATTACCAGAGAGTCGTTTAGTTTTTCACATTGTACGATTTCCTAAGTTTTTACGCGCCTGTTTACTATGATTTGAAATTTAGAATGCTATAAAAGCTACCACAGGGATGTAATTTGAGATGGTAGCATATGTAGAAGCACGCTTACAAATTACCTTTCTCTGTTAACACCAGATTCATGTTTCTGCGTAACATGACATTGAAAAACGCAAGTCGGTTCGTCATACACCACGTTAATGTACTGGGTAAAACTGCGTCATATCCTCAGTACGACCGATAGTGTTGTGGGGAAGCATAGTTTCCACTTTCTGAGTTCTGATTTAAGCAGAGCTAAACAGAACATCAAATAAATAAGTCATTTTGGCTTTTCCCACCTTAAATTAGCATCATCGACTGGAACAACACTTAAATCATTCAGCAGCTGTGATTGACGAATTCTTATTTTATTTATTATGTGTGAGGGCAACAGGGACTCAAGGCTTAGTTCAGTTTTTTAAAAAAATTATATAGCACAGTTTAAATACACATTTTAACCAATCATCTATGGGGCATTTGAAATTCGATTTGGGAAGTATTTGGTGCTTAGATTATTGCCCTGGATGTCGCCTATCCAGACAAAATATTCTGGAGTTATTCCGGATTATACAGACACATTCTGCAAGATTCCAAATTGTCATTCCCGTCGCTCTGGACACTATAGAGCACATGCATTTGAAATAGTTATGTTAAATAATATAACAGTTTATTCGTGGATCATATTATAAGTGTAAAATGAAGCTTTCGACGTTGAGCAATCTGTCACAAAGGATCTTTTAAATCTCACTGTCATGCATTCTTTGTGCAGAGTGAACAAACTGGACACATTTGGTAGCATTACTATATTTATGTGTTTCTGCTGACAGTAAGCATACAGCACATGAAATAATGAATCAGATTGCAGATGTCAATGTCAGCATCAGCCGAAACGAATTATCCTATCGGGCGTTATTTAATTACAATCTTTAGATATTTTTTCATTTCATTTTTTAAAATGTAGGCCTATTTCATTTCAATCACATACTCGCTGCTTTAATTCCAGCTAATAATTCTTTTCATTTGACTGATCATTGTGAACAGCAGAAATGTTATTGAATGACGAGATTGAAAAGTGAATTCACAAATATTTTGCTTTTCTGTTTGTTGTATTCTGTAATGTTCTACCAAATGGATTGAAACAATAGAGGGTGTACAACATGCGGTCGACGTTATTGGGCTGTCTCAATGGTTATCCATGCCACAGGTTAAGGCATAGCTTCTACTGAAGCATTCTTCTTGAGCCAAATTTAAAACCATTTCAAACACACAATTTATTTGCCTACAAACTTTATTTCGAAATAAATTTCTATTAGGTGAATACGAAAGATTCAATAATCGCCATGTATGTACCTGTCGAATAAAGAATTGCATTTATATTTTAAAAGGGCTTTGGTCAGGACGACAGATTTCCGGAAATTTGCCTAACAAAGTCTCGTAGACCGACGTTTGAGATGTGGCTACTGTCAGGGCGATGGACAGTGTGGTAAGTCAGCAGTTTCCAACGTGTATACCACAAAAATTTTCGAAGATAAATTTTACTTCCTCTTGTAGCCTAACTCTGATATCCAGTGTAAATGTGTCGAAAGTACAAAATGTTGGGGACTTCTACTTTGAAGATGTCTGCCTTCTGAGTTGTTGCGCCATGTAGTCATCCCCCTGATGATGAAGGCAGCAAGGACCTCTGAAATGTCGGTAAACTTATATCAGACTACACGGCACAACAACCCAGAAGACGGCCATCTTCAGACTCACCGCCATGAAAACCTCAAATCCTAGGACTTCTACTTTATTTAAAATTATTTAGTATTAAATAAAATATTAAATATTAACCGGCTGATCTTCTAACAAAGATGCAGTGCAGTTTCTTGGAGGGATGTGCCGAGTTATGATTTAGATAAGCTCCGGTAATGAAAGCCCTCATAAGCACAGAATATTACAACCATCGTAGTAACGTTTACGGCTGTAGACGAGGCAGGGAGATCTGAGTGAAGACCCGGTGATATTGCGTGCCGCTTTAACATTTCTTTAACAGTGATGCTAGACATACATGGCTTAACCTGAGGGAAAGGAGATTTGGAGCCCCCTCCGGTCACTGAAAGTATAAGGTAGACAGTATGACCCTCCAGAAATTAAAAAATTGTATGCAATTTACAATTTAGAGAGCACGTAATATTGAACTCTCTACTATTACAATTTTATAACTTATTAGTTCTTTGCAAATCATTTTATCGCTTAATTCTGTATTCCAAATTTTGCATTATGTAACAAAGAGAATAGCTTAATATAATTCAAGTTAATTTCTTTCAACCTAGAAATGCATGAAGCATCTTGAAGGACCCACTACCTCCTCACAATAGCCTAAACGTAAATAATGGCATGTTATGAACACACGGAGACTTGGTGCAATGTATTGCATTTCATCCTAGCTGTACGTGCCTCGAATCTCTTACAATTTTGTGGAATGTATAGCAAATACAACCAGTCCATTAGCAGGCCAAGCGCATTTTCCAGGCAGCACCAATCCTTGAGTTCAATTTGATTACTGGTAAATAAAATACGAAACATTCTGAAGTGTGCCTTATTACTTCACACATATTTTAAGCAGGTTCAGTGCTTACGACAGCCGATAAATTAGATTGGATGGGGCAGAGAATAAATAAACAGGGAATTTTTATGGGAAAAACATTTTTAATGCAACTACATTACCGAGAACAAGGCGGGAGAATATATATGGACAGATGTAGGAAATATGATACCTCGTGCTAATGAGAATTAATTGACTCAGGATAGTGAAGAATTAGTTTTAGCGGTGTAAAAACTTTGGATTATACAATCATAATATCATACATCTGTTAAATGACTAAATATCATCAAGCGAGTTATTACATGAAACGCTGATATTTATTCAGCTGGTTAAGGAAATCACTGCTTTGACGGAATATTTCAATTCATTACCGTATTCACAACAATCCGAAAGTTAAAACCTATCCTAAGCTGGCTGACTCTAGTTAGTAACATAATACCCTATTGTTCTACTATATTATTTGCTAATGTTCTCCCACCTTCGCAAAGGAACCTTTTCCCTCAAGTTTCCAACTGAGTCTGTATGCATTTCTTATATGGAAAGGCGTACGCCATCAATTCTACTTCTGTTGGTTGCAGAATACCCTGCAGAAAGATTCTGACATTCACAAATCGCATGTCGTCCTCCCATTGCGACTCATGCACGAGATTCTGCCATAAATAGTAATTTACTAATTCTTTTTTTAAAATTAAAGACGTGTAGTTTCCGGCCCAAAAACAAAAGCTAAAGGAAAGACCCTTGTCGGCGGTTCGCGAATGTGACTTATTCATAGCCTTCAACCTAAAGTTTCCTATAAGCCGCCTCTACATCCCCTAATATGTACGAGCTGTGCCCTGTTTACAAGACTCCATCTTAATATTGCACTTGAAGGTTTAGAGAGCATCCAGTCTTTCATTGTGCATACCAGTCTGTGTGTTCCCAGTATCTTGTCCTCTTTTGTTTTACACAGAGTATCTCAATGATATTGGTTTTGGAGGTTCACGTTCGAGGTCTGTCCATAGCCTGAAGTCTCGTCCCAGTGGTTAATTCAATGTTCCGTCAACCAGCGCTATCTTGTTGGCCGAGAGCCAGTAATAAAACCATTCGAATCTCATACATCAATCAGCCCCTTGCTTTTACAGAGCAAGCTGTGACATGAAGAGTGCAAGCTTACAGCTGACAAAGATTAACTGCATTGCTCAGTGGCAGCAAGTCAAATGTCAGGAAAGTGATTTCCATAAAGTGAAAAATATGATTACATATCAATTAAAATACAATACGTTCCATACGAACGTTATTATACAAATATTAAATTTGAGATTATCAAGGTGGTGAAAATTTTGATATTGGTCTCCTGGGTTGTAACGTTATGTAGACTTGAAGATTTATGTCAATCCAGAAGACAGAAATCTTCATACTCACCACTGTAAAAACCTCAAATCTTACTTATGTAGACTTGTTCATGGATATAAGACTTTCGGAGAAAAATTCTGCCTCCATATTAAGGGCCCAATCGTAGAAGTCTAGAATTAATTGTGGTAGATATAAAATTTGTAAGTATTAGATCATCTACAGATCGATTCCCAAGCTATGAGGGTACTAGTGAACTCAAAGCAGGTAGGTACAGAAAATCACTTGCGAATTGAAAACCAGTACTAACAAAAGAAACGGCAACAAGCCTTAGAAACACGTGGAAAATAGAACGGTTGCGTCATTCAATGTGAGTAATTGCAGGCGGTGTCCATTTGCAATGAGAGCATTAACGGACGAACCGGTGTCCCGCCTTGAAAAAGTAATCAAGTTCCGTACACTTTTATGCTGGCGATCTGAATGCTGCGACCAGGAAAATAAATGGCAGGTGCATATCTGAGTTTCCACTCGTTCAGGTAACACGGAAACATTGACATATGAACATAACGATAATCTCTGTAAAATGCCAAAGTATATTCTCGTGAAAAGACGTTGAGCGTCCAAACGCAAGATTCATTATGGGATGTTTTTAGTATCTCTGAAGAGGGGTTAAGATATAACTGGCACGTCACGCTAGACTTTGGAAATAATCATCGTTTTGTCGGTAAATTATAAATTCGGAGAGCTGGAAACTAGTAGTGAGTCACTCGGGTATGGTTAAAGGGGAAATATGGCACATTTGTTACATCAGAAGTTCGTCGTGACGTGAACATCAATAAAAGTAAGCAGTTCATCTGTGAATGTCGAGGGAAGGCGGGCTTTGTAGAGGAATACGAATTAACGCTGCGCATGTAAATTGTAACGTACGGAATTACTTGGGCCACATCTTAACTAGTTTGTTCCACCACCTTGGTTCTTAATGCAACATGGCTGCTGTTTCATACCTCAGTAAAATTGTCTCAATTGTGTTTAATAACCCTGGAAGTGAAGATCGCGTTGAAGACGCAGAACGGCTTTTAAATTAGAACCGGAAACTTCGCATTTATTATACACAACTTCTATCTTCTAAATGTCACTGCGTTTTGTCGCGTTTGGCACTCACCACTTACTTCGCCCCGAGAAAGACCTTATTCAGCGAGTTAACTAGCCATAATTACCAGTTACATGAAGCCTGAGGAAAAATACCCAAGCCGGAGGGGGGAAAATA
>NW_019059693.1:1214311-1225179 GCF_000696155.1 Zootermopsis nevadensis
TAAATTGACGCTTCCTACAGCGGCGGGACTCCTACAACAGATGAAGATGGAGGCAATATTTTCCTGCAAAACATGTATCGGATTGCAAGTCCACAAGCAGTTACAACACAGAAGATCAACATCAACATTATTAAGCGCACTTTCACTAAGTTCATGAAATAAACGTAGAATGGAAAGGCTGTGGCATCCCCTTCGAATCCATGTTTCATATACGCAGAAGACGGATTGGATTCGTGACATTTACTACTCTCGGTCTGAATAACAATTACAATGCCTATTATTTGATGACTCGCAAATAACAAAAAAAAAAAATCAAAGTTTATAGACTTTTGAAGGATTTGAGGTTTTCACAGCGGGGAGTATGAAGATTTCCGTCTTCTGGGTTGTTGCGCTGTGCAGTCTGGCCGATGTTTACCAACGTTTCGGAGGTCATACTGCCTCCGTCATCAGGGCGATAAGTATGCAGATTTCTGGGTTGTTGCGCTGTGCAGTCTGGCCGATGTTTACCAACGTTTCGGAGGTCATACTGCCTCCGTCATCAGGGCGATAAGTATGCAGATTTCTGGGTTGTTGCGCTGTGCAGTCTGGCCGATGTTTACCAACGTTTCGGAGGTCATACTGCCTCCGTCATCAGGGCGATAAGTATGCAGATTTCTGGGTTGTTGCGCTGTGCAGTCTGGCCGATGTTTACCAACGTTTCGGAGGTCATACTGCCTCCGTCATCACCCTGAACAACCCAGAAGACAGAAATCTTTATAGACTTTTCTTTAAAATACTGTTCTTCATATTTTACTATAGAAAACGAAGAAAGGACTATATTTCAAACTATAACTTTTATTTTCGATTTATATTTTTATATTTATATATTATATTTATGAGCCGGGATAGCTCAGTCAGTCAGTAGTGACTAGCTACGGGCTGGACGACCGGGGTTCGATCCCCGACGGGGACAGAGGATTTTTCCTCTAGCCTCTGCGCCTAGACCGGCTCTAGGGCCCACCCAGCCTCCTCTACAATGGGTACCGGGGTCCTTTCCCGGGGGTAAAGCCGGCCGGGGCGTGATGCTGACCACTCACCCCCATCTAGTGCCGAGGTCAAGGAAGAGAGGGGCTATACCTCCACTCACCCCAAACGCCTACATGGCGTATAATGGAACAAACTTTACGTTTATATTATATTTATATTTTGCCAACTTCAAAATTTTGTAGCGTTCACAAACACAAGTTGTAGATATGAGCATATTATTTCGGTCATGTCTGCCTCTCCGCAAGTAATATCATGAGAATCGCTAAAAGGATTTTCACTAAATTCAATACTGGAGTGTTTAAAATTTAAAATCCAATCAAACACATAAAAACCTACAGACATTACTGTGCAAATTTTGAACGTAAATCGCTAGATATATATTGATCCTAAAAGTGTTTCTTGAATAGAAGTTTTATAGAATATTGAAAGGCATATTTTATGTGCGACATATTTTTCAGAAGTCTTGATATTTTCGAAATAATAAAACAAAGAAATTTTTATGATCTGTCATCTCATATCTGAAGAACCGTTGGACGGATTCTGATAGTATTTCATAGGCCTATTGTAGGTTCCTCTTCGTTTTCCCCACCAATTTTGAGCTTTTTATAGCAGCAACAGAAATTGGAATTCACGAGTTGGAAAACTGGACTGGATAACAGAGACAATGCGTAAGAATCATTCCTACATACGTACATTACCAAACTTTTTTGGAATGAAATATAAGCTTATGTATTCCTCTACTAATTATTATGTTCGACTTAAATCAGTAATAAATAAATTTAAATTCCAACGAGGTATGGAACATCATAAAGAAAATTTTCGAAAAATGTGTACCTCAAGCTTTAGTACACTTTTCTACTACTTTTAAGGCGTTGCACACTTCAGCTATCATGTTCAGTTCTTTCACACAATCAAAGTATATATAATTTAAGAATATGGAAATCTATCTGAACTTGATGACAATCTGGGGGATTTTTACAGATCTCTTCAGCTTTGTGTGAAGTCGACTGAGACGATGATTTGAGTGGAAATCCGGTATCAATATTCGAATTTTATTCATTACATCTTTACCTAATTGCCATTTATTATCATTTATTTAATTTAATACTGTATAACATTTCCATTTGTACAGTGTGTTTAAATTAATTATTTTTCTGCAAACAATTGAAGAAATTTGTTTAGTATTTAAAGACAAGTTCACAATTTTTCCTTTTCAAGCTATAAGTGCGGGAAAATACTTAGCAGGGTGGTGGTATCTATTGTCTTATCTTTAGTCTTACCATCTCATCTCCTGTATGCTCTACTGCCGAATGGCAAGTCAACTGTCTCCTTTCTGAAAATAAACTGTATCTTCCTTAAAATTTAATCTCAGCAAAACCACCGGGTGGGATAAAAGAATTCGGAACGTAACGAATTACATTACTTTCACAAATTTTTAATGATATTTTAACGCATTCACTTTTAAGAATTAAAAATGTTAAACAATGTAATACGAGAGAGATCAAACTGACATTAAACAAATGCCTGTCAGATCAATCTTCCCTGTCTGACGTTACTGTTATCAAAAATTCTCCTGGGACACAGATGAAGAACTACGCCAACAGTGGCGGGGAATGAAATGTTTTTTTAAAGAAACACTAAAATTCAGATTAGTCGGTTTTAAATAAATCATGACAATTGTATCTTTTAAGCATTATAATTACTATTCAACTGCAACAACCATTTTGATATAATCCTCCTATTTAAGATTAGATGTCTCAAGCGGATTCTTCCGATTTTAAGAGCAAAATTTTGTATACATTTCTCATCTCTGCTATGCGTGCTTCATGTCCTTCAAGGTCATCCTCTTTGATACGATCACCGTTAAAAGTGGGTGTTTACTAAAATATTCGCTCATTCCACACTTTTTCTTTTATCAGTCTGCTGATACAATTACTAGGAGTACAAAACCAAATAATTTAAAATAAGGTGTGAACCGGATGTCAAATGCACATTAATAAAAACCTCTAGCTTTATATTCCTGGATGAAATGTTTCTTGTTCATATTTCTGCGGATTTCAGGACAGTAAACGGTTTTATCATAATGAAAATACGTTTATATTCGGGTATTTGTTTACATTATTTTAACTACTTTGATGGCTTTTGTCGTCGTCATAACAGAGTGCAAATTAATTTAATAACCTCTTTCGTAGATAGTCGTTGTGTAGGGTACTGTATCCACACTTTTATAAAGGATTAAACAACTCTCAGTATCACAAATTATGTTTTCTGGTTCTTTGATTATTTAACGAAGACCTTTCAACTGAAGACTTTGTACGTTGCCGGGCTAATTGGAAAATAATCACGGCTAAAGAGTATACGAGAATTTAGGAGGTACCACTGGCGTATTAAAAATACTACTGAAGCATTCGTTTCTAACACCACAAGACAGCGTTACAGTAGACAGCCAGTAACCCGCGTCGAGATCTAAATTGCGTATAGCCAAATTCAAGCACTCTGGTAGTTACCTGCGCAGAAATTCTCAGTGTTGATTAATTTAATTCTTTCATGCCAGTTAACGCACAACGTGCCGTCATCTCTGCAGGAGACGGTCTGCAAGTAAGGGCGTCTGAAATGTGGGAGTGCTTTGTGAAATAACGAGGCTGCAGCCGGCGAAGGGAAGCATAACGACCACTCCTGACGACTGCTCACCCACAGATGTGAAGGTGGAGTGATTATAAGAACAGACTAGACACACCCAGAGAGTAATTTAAGCGAAAATTAAATGCTGGGAAGGACTGCTAACTTACAGGATTTGAGGTTCTCAAGGCGGTGAGTCTGAAGATGGCTGTCTTCTGGGTTGTTGCACGGTATAGTGTGGTAGAAGTTTGGGGACGTTTCAGAGATCCTTGCTGCCTCCATCATCATTGCGATGATCGCACTGATGGTGGAGGCAGCATATACCTCTAAAACGTCGGTAAACTTCTACCACACTACACCGTGCAACAACCCAGAAGACAGCCATATTAAGTGGTACTTTGTAGTTTAAAATCAGTTGTATTCAAATAGTCTATCTAAAAATGTAGATCAAAACAAAAAACTACAATGTTACTTGCGTTATATGCGTATGAAACTTAGCTTTCGCATCAGGAAAGAACATGTTTTGAGGCTTTTTGAGAAGAGTATCCTGAGGAAAATGTTTGGGAGAAGACATAGCGACAGGAGTGTAGAAAGAACTGAAAAAGTAGGAGCTTCGTAATTTGTATGTCTACTCTCTACAACATTTTTTCAGGGACACCAAATAAAGAGCAATGACAAGGGAAGGAACTTGTAGCATACAGAATAGAAAGAAAAAAATTCATATAAAATTTTAGACGGAAAACGTGAAGGAAGAGAAAACATGCAAAACCTGGAATAGGCGGAAAAATAATAACAAAGTAAATATTAGAGAAATTGTGTGTGAGAATGTCAACTGTACTCACGCGTTCTAGGACACGCACGAGCCCTACGGAATTAATACTGTAAAATTGGCAATGTACATTCGGGTTCTATGCAAACCGTGGAATTTCTGAATATCTGAGCAACTATTGGCTTTTCAAGAATGATTGTGCCCCATAATAATTTAATTAAATTATTTATAATAATAATGACAATATTAGTAACAACTAGTAACAAAAGTAACAGCAGAATAATAAAAAAATCATTTTCTTTAAACATTAAAAAAAAGATATACTTACTTCCAAATTACGCCCAAAATGGATTATAAGCAAAGAGCACAAGAAAGAACAACAAACGAAATATCTCTCTTATCATAATTTAAAAGGAAGTTTCTTTAAATAATCAGAGTCCCTGCTACACTTTGATGTTCTTCGTCAGATTCCTAAGTTAATGAAATGAACAAAGCAGACGGGCAGAATTTCGAGATCAATTGAACGTGAAGATTTTACGTCACTTGCTAAGAACGTGAATAATTACCTTCTTTACTTAATCATAAATTAGAATCTATCATTACTTTAACGAAAATGTCAAAATAATATGTAGAGTTTTGCTTCTAGGAGGTGTTTGTATTTCAGATAAAATATTTCTTATTACGTAAGTGAAATAGTAATTAAAGAAAATCAATATCTCTGCTCTTATTAAACACTTTTAGGTGTACATATAGAACTCGAAGGTTAATTACTTTGTTTTAAAAATCCAACCACTGTATATTAAGGTCACGCGGTTGAACAAAGCCCACGCCCTCACATCCTTTGTCTTTAAGAGACATCTTAACATTGCCATCTCATCTACGTGAAGAACCTAACTGTCCTACATCAGTGGTATTCAACCTGAAGTACGCGTACCCCCGGGGGTACGCGAATACATCTTAGGGGATACGTCAAATTTAAAAAAAATATATATATATTATTTTATGATAAACACTGAATAATCAGTAATGTAATTTATTTAATTTATTTTAGATGTAGATTATATACTATGTATAACTTGAATTATACACCAACAACTTTAGGGGCACAAAGTTGAAAAGAAATTATATCTGGTGGTACGCGAACAAAAAAGGTTGAATACCAATGTCCTACATGGTCTCTTCAAACTTTGCATGCCGTGTAGTTTATTGGAGTATAAAAATAAGCATACTTGCCACTGATGATGACATCTTGAGGTCGAAACGCGTTTGGAACTAGTGTTATTTATAGTGTAAACTGTTTTGTTTATATACGTATTTTTGTATGGTCTCTTCAAATTTTTCGATTGCGTATTTTACGCTAATTAACTAATGTACCTATGCTATACGTATGTCCTTACACATCACTACTAATGGTAGCTATAGGCAAGACATAAATACCCACTGTACTTCAGGGTCACACTAGATTCCATAAAAACTAATTTAAAAAACTTCGAAACAGACTCTTTATAACTGATTACAGTATGTAAGCTATTAAAAGTTAAAAACATCCAGATAAATTATTTTGAATATCCAACTATTATCGTTCTGGATGACGATAATTTACATTCTTCCTTACTCCCTATAAGTTAAGCAGACGACAAAACAATTACATGATGGTGATCGATGGCTCATTCAAGTGAGGGCATAAATGAACAACCGGATTCAATATAAGGCGAGAATTTCTGAACTAGTTGAGCGTACTAACAGTTCCTCAAGAAGGACTTCGATCAAAGAAATTCCTTTTTCTAATAAGAAACGATCGGCTGAATAGTTAACCCAGAGATTGGTTTGAATCGATTAACAGGTTCCTAATAGGAATATGATTTCTTCATTTTCAAATCAGATTTCATCTTTTATTTTACGGGTCATATAAATATGTGGTCCTGCCTAAATGTTAACACGCCCGGAACGTAATATAAATGCAAATAGACGGAGGCAAAGCTCTGCCCGCTCAGCACTATTGTTTAAGTTCATAAATACACTCAGGAACAGGGCTTTGTCATTTTCCGTTCCAGTGCCACCGGCCGAATGCCACTTCACTGAAGGATGTCATCAGAATCATGAGCCCTAAAACGCACACTGCACAGATCAATGGCGACTACTTCAACGGAGGGGTGTGGGTACCATCTACTGTTAACTCTGAGAACGCGAACTTAAATAGCAAGAATGACCTACCGACTGCTATTTCTCTTTAAATGTGGTTGTCTGTGGTAGCATTTTTCACTTATTGTAACTCTTCCTTTCTCAAATGAGCTTTTTATTATTTGAATTTTGAAAAATAATCTAAATGCCGAGTATCCGACCGATATTTTTCCATGGTACTTAAGGTTTTTGTTTTACAATATAAAATAAGAAGAAAATTATCCCACGATATCTATAATTAATTTAATAAAGATAACGGAAATTCATGTACTAGATGTTTTATTTTAAGAATTATGATGACTGACTGCGGACTTGACATTCGGGGTTTGATCCCCGACAGGCGCAGAGGATTTTTCCTCTAGCCTCTGCGTCTAGACCGAATCTGGGGCCCACCCAGCCTCCTATCGAATGGGTACTAGGGTTCTTTCCAGTGGGTAATGCGCGGCTGTGGAGTGACGCTGACCACTCACCCCATCTAGTGCCAAGGTTAAGAATTAATCAGAATTATATCTTGACAGATTTACTTTTACTTCATGATGATAGAAAAGCACATTTTTTATAAATATACAGAATTTTGCGAACATAGAATCAACATTAGTTGGCATATTTCATGCACTCATTTTATATGAAATTTGGGATTTTCGATATAAGCCTAAAAGAAACTTCATAAGTGAAATTCAGTTGTGTGTTGCTTACACTTTCTTTGATGTCACACTTTTCAAAAAAGTTACGCTATTTGCACGACGTACATAAAACAAAAGCATGACAAAAAGATCATATTTACGAGAATCCGTATTCATGTTTTGTCTCAAAAATTTTTAAAACGACTTTCGATAAAATTTAGTACAGGTGGTGGACGAACTTAAGTCTTGCCCTTACTAACCTAAACTTCATAATAATTCTCAAGAATTTCCTTCGCCACCAAAACTAGGATCATAAGAAATAAACAACAGGAAAGACGTATTAAAAATATATAAAGTCAAATGTAAATAATCTCCTTTCTTATGCTGTAGTTTAGGTCATACCATTTGTCATTATTCTTTCCTTGCACACGCTAGAGCGGGACGACTCATTTCGGCTGTTTGAGTCAGATATAACAATTTTCGGAGGAAGAAGGTGACAAGAACAGAGTTGGTCGGCTTCTGTCTGCTGCAACTAATTCAAACTGACATTGTAACAGGGATGGCACGGGGAGAAGCAGTTCTGACTAACTGCTTTTAGCTGACATTTGTGCCCGAAAGAGCTTCATAACTCTGTGAATGCACGTGCGCAGTTACAATACAGACCTAGATCTCTTTAAAATCTACAACTTAAAAAATACATTCCTTTCCGTGTGGTTCATGTTCAGAGAATAAAAAGTAGCCTAACGCTACATGTACAGCGTACAGTTTATTACTTTTAAATCAACTGACTGGTACTTAAATGTATAAACATAAAGGATATTACGTACGTAGAATAGCAAATAACTCATCTTGCGGTAAAAAATACGTTTCTCAAATTTTAATTACTTTAAATTGTAAGAGTTATTTTAAACTGTAGCGAGGGAATAGGGGGAGAATATGTATGAGTTTGGATGTGTCGGATTAGTTTAGGTATAGCTAGGTTTGTTTAGGTTAGGTTTGGTTAGGTTTAAATGAGGGTAATTAAAATGTAATGGGTTAGACACTGTTGATGGCTTATTTAAGAATTTAATGTTCTAGAAAAATCTATTTTGGGAAGGAGGCAAGATTTACATAATATTTAAAATGCTTACAGTAAAGAACGCATGATGAAACTGTGTATTCCTGGACGGATAATACTTTTTTGAATTGTTTTAAATTTTAAGAGTTAACTCTAGTAAGACTCCGATATCGAAATGTTAAAAGAGATTGAGTTTTATAGAAAACAACACGATTTAAAATAAAAATTAAATGTGTTAATGGTAGCAATTATGTAAGTCATAAACACAATTCAGTGGTAACGATATATTGCGCTTGATATAAATAGGAAACTATCATCTATAAATAGGAAACTAATCCACTCTGACATCGAAAGTTATTGTAACATTCAATAACTTTATAATCAGTTGTCACGACATGTTTGTAAAGAGTATTTTGAGGATATGAATTGATATAAGGGGTATAAGAATATATTTTTGTAAACAATTAGACTAGCCCTAAAGTCACATCTGGATTCACTATATAAAGTCGTGTAAAACAATGGCGGTCCAACCGGTAAATAGAGAAATGTAAGATCTGCAAAAAGAGGGTACCGAAGTCAATACGGCAACCAAAATCGCATATAAATTTCCGGAATACATATTTTGAATATACTAACTAATCCATAAACATATCACTTATTTGTAGTAAGTACATTCATGTTATTTCTTAGTCTAGCTGATTTGATAGGAAAGAGACCAAGCGACAATGTTAAAACAAGTTTTATCAATAAGCTGACTAAAATTGCCAGTACCTGTCTGCTTGATAAAAGAATTCAATAATATACAACTAACCACAAATTACTTTAATTATGATAAAAGTTAAATAAAAATTAATAATTGGTAACTGGACTAAAACATTACTAAGTATCAACTGAATAAAGCAATTGGCAAAACAAGTAAGTTCTAACTTCCTGAACTACTTAGTTAACGAATTATGTAACTGATAAATGACTGAACTATTATGTAAAGAAATGAGTAAATACAAATGAAATTAAAAATGGACCTCCTTTGCTCCCAACATTCCCAGTTACTGGTCAGAAATAAAGCCAATAAAATGGGACAGACCCTTTGCTAATGTGCTCTGCTTGGGCAGCAGGCGAAGACAGATGGGCATGGATTAGTAGAGGAATGATTATTACCAGGGAATTAAGCAGAATAATGACAGAAACCTTGTTCAGTGCTACTTCGCTCAATATGAATTTCACTTAAAGTTATCCGGGACTGAAACCGGGTGTCCGCGGTAACAAACCAGCGTCTAGACGCCTGAGCTATGATACGGTGAACTAATAATAAATTTAACTATCTAAATGACATATTTGCTGATAGCTACATAAAATAATGCGCAACAGAATGAACTAACTTCAATGACAAATCTGGTTTCGCGAATAAACTAACCAAATGAAGTACGTAATTAATATGCTAGTTATCTAACTTCCAGCCTTATTTATTCGTGTAACTAGCTACATGACTTACTGAAATCATGAGAACATTTTCCTCGTGGACTTGACGGTTATAAATCTGAGCAAAATGCCCAATTTTAATAAAACTTAAGTTTAATCACCGTCAATACAAAATGAAATGGATTCCTACTTAACGGTCTTTCTCGCAAAACCGCTTTCTCTTTTGAAATCCCCGAATTTCCATGGCATTGAAATAACTCTTAATAAATATGACATATTCTGTATTGATTTAGACAATCAGCGGTACAGGATTACGTCGATATGCTAGTTTTGTGGTCAGTGCTGTTTGATTTTGATATTGTTTTTTCAGGTTTTGGCGCCGCCTAGATCCTTTAAGACCGACGATGGAGACAGTATGATCCTCCGAAACTTTGGAATCAGCCGACGGACTACACGGTACAAAATAACCAGACTAATATTATTCTCACCGCTCTAAAACTTCAAATTTCATAGTTTTTTTTTATTTTACAAATACCTATTGTATATATATCTTTTTAAATGAGCAAGAAAAAAACTGCAATGTTATGTTATACGTACGCAAATGATAAATCATTAATATGCTCAATAACGATTATCAATCTGCGCTGCATTTACAAGCATCCTATTTTTTTTTTATTTGTTTTCCCAAGCGATGAATGTAGCTCCAGATTACGAGTGTTAGAATTACTAAGCAAAAATTTACCAATTCCATGGTCTATTAAATCCCTCAGTATATGTCAACACTGAACTCGAAATCCGTAAAGCGTCTCAATTATGAACCTTTGCTGTAGATACAAATATTCTGATTTGAAAGCATTTGGGAATGAAAAACAAAGAACAAAGAGAGACTATCGGTTGATTGCTAAAATGTTTATGAAACAGACAGACGGCCGAGAGGGATTAGCAATTTAAAATGGAAAAACATTACGCATCTTTCAGCAAAAAAAAAGGCTTAAAACGATCACAATTCTGCTAATCGCTTCTAAAGCGTATGTAGGTTGAAGAGCACTTAGCTACTTGAATAAGCTGCTTTAAGTAACAACATTCAGCGCAGACTCATTAATATTCAATTATGCTCGAATTCTTTTTTGCAATTGTCTGAGACACAAATTTAACTAGCAGAGTTTCTGCAGTT
>NW_019059693.1:1225233-1244546 GCF_000696155.1 Zootermopsis nevadensis
CTTTATTATCAGAAATCTGTACATAGACCTGATCATTCGAAACGTATAGTTGAATATCACAGAAAAAGTAATATTCCGAAACCAAATATATTAGCCGAAACACGATCCTACGGCTATTTTTTTAGGTTTCTGACCTTGTTTCCTGCAATCTTCTCGCCGTAACCAAAAACTGAAGACAGAAGTAGAATCCAGATTCCGAAACGTTTTAATTTTATTTATAATTCAGATGATGGACAAAGTCCAAGACAACAGTAATTGTTATTTTACAAAACAATTTTGCACAGTCCTTCTATCGTGTTTAATTTCCGAACAAGTATAGAAGCCATCTTCATCGGAAATCGATCACAGGGTAGTTTGTCGGGGTCGTGATCTTTGCTTTTTTAACATCCCCTTCGAAACAAAGAACTCTGGTCTTGGCTCCGTTTTTCTATTATGCTTAGTTTCTTAGCTACAGTAACCGCCCTCACCGGAAATCGAAACCAGTAAACGTTTCTGGAGTTTTGATACTCGTGTGATCTTTTCCTAGTCTCAAAGTATGAGCTTGTCAATTTCAGTACAAATCGGTATATCCGTTTCTGAAGAAAAGGGGACATACACATAAATAAACACCCAAACTTTAAACTTTATATTCTACAACATGTACATAAGCCTCGTTATCCATCTAGAAGTGATGTTATGGATATTTTTACGGTTTTAGCAATTATGGTAGAATGGATATAACACATAACTTCTATAATACTAAACATGAACCATTTGAAAATCGATGTTCAGTCAACTCTCGAATTCAATCTAATTCTTTATTATTAATGTGCTGCATGAACAGCCAGAAGGCCAATTACAGATACAGCACGAGAGAACACAAGAGCACAATAATATATATGGAAAGGCAACAACAAAGAGCTTATCAAAATTACATGAGTGCAGATGACGTTAATACACAAACGTATATTAAACACACCCCACACAATATCATGGTATAAAACATTTTTATTTTATAAAAAATCAGATAACTAGGCACACTTATATTTAGGCCGCAGATGATGATATCAAAATTTTAACCCGAGGCGACTTTCATCTTAACTGTATCACAGTTTGCCAGAAATTACATCGTACAAATACAGAAAAGCTTAGATCAATGTAAATGTAGGCTATCACCTCCATTCACATGGCTCACTCGAAAAGAATTAGGTCCTCGTATGAGGGCATTTACTCGACACGAAAGATTGGTCATACGTATTTAGTGTAGGTTTTACTTGATTTAATTATTTCCTGCCACAGAATTTGTATTGTTGACAAACACACTAAAATAGTAATTAAACTAAACTGAAATATTATTACTCAATATTAATATTGACTTCCATCCACATAATGATTAATTATTAGTTAAATTACGTCGTTACAAATTTATACACGCGTGTCATCTTCAGGCAACTATGTTGTACATAAAATTATACATAAGCCTAAAAGTATTATAATTTCTCCAAATCAGTCCATTTGTGACATTACTAATTCCTGTTACTCTTATTAATCAATTCGTATTTTGTTGCCAAGTTTTCCACTGATTTTTAAATAAAATTGCTCCTAACTTGATTATAACTGCTCTAAATGCATCCATTTGTTACAAACTTTTCGAAACAATCGATGTCTATTCGCATTTACTTTATAATTACTTGTGTACTTTTAAAACAAAATGCAAAACTGTATTTCATTAACAGTGGTAATAAATATATTTTATAAAATTAAGTTTTGCATATTTTTCATGCTTGCGTTTATGTAACTATTTTTGGTATTCATTTTCCTTCTCTGTCGTTGCCCCATTACAGATCAGAAGACGAACATCGATGATTATGTTGTTTGTTGCTGGTTGTTTTGGTTACTTTTAGTGATATTTAGTTTCTATGTTGGTTGTCGTGTACCTTAGTTGACTTATATACCTTTTTCGTTTTGTTTGGTGTTTATTCTTACACAGGTTTGTTATTTTACTACGTTTGTTATGTTCTATCGTCGTGTTGGTATATGTTATTAATACTTATCACACTGCGTGTGTAGCGACTACTGTGTCCTAGACAATTCACTTGATATATGAAGGCATTGTTAATACGGGAATACTAAAATTAATTTTAGAGGAATAATGTGTGAAATTGTGGATCGGATTCAACTGAGTCAGGAGTGGGTCTAATAGCGGACTTTTGTGAACATGGTTATAAAACTTCTAACCTGGAACGCAAGAAATGGTTCTATAAATAAAGTCGTACAGATACGTAATGGCAGTAAAGCTGGTTACAAGGTACACGCCCTTCAATTTGTCGGAGAGTAAGCATTGATCGACTTGAGGAACGAAATCACAAAGCACTCTACCCAATACACGCTACATTAAATTAGACGGAAAGAAACACGCTAACAAGAGCTTCAAGTTCATGTAATATTAACTAAACGAACAACAATAAAACAGGAAGTAATTTAAGTAATTTAATACAATTATGATTTAACATATCGTAAAATTACAATAAGTTTTAACTAAAGTTTCTCAATAAAAGAAGGTGCTCATTTTAAAGTTCTATAAGAGACTAACAGTTAAAGATGAAATAATGCGTGCGTAAATATGAAGATTATTCGAAAATGAATCCAAATAAAACAGTATATCATATTGAGGTACGTAATGGATTCAACCGGCTAAAGGTACGGACAATAGGGAATGCATCGCTCTGGATAGTATTTCACCAACAGCTAACTAAAACTGAAAGTAGGTTAAAGAAACGTTTTAATATATAATACAAAGGCCGCATATCATATTTATCACCACATCATTATTACTGAACTACCGTAGCATTGGTGCGATTGTTGGAGGTTTTTAATAATACTACATTTCTGCACCCCCTGAATTCAGGACCAGGACTCGCCTCTTGATAGGGTCCTTTGGTGTGACCTTGTGGACACTTTAATACGCCATCAAGCGCTGTAAAGAGCGGAAAATTTATTTACCAGACGATCGACTAGTATCTTATAAATATATACCTAAATCAGTGCACTTAATTTTGATTAGTGCCAAACAAAACTTATAGACCCCTTGTTGTATCCTATAACAAAGTTACTTGATTTATGAATACTATTGGCTATAGTGGAAGAACTAGACGTAGGTGGGAGGATAACGTTAAAATGGACTTAGGGAAATAGGAATCAATGGAGCGAACTGGATGCAGCTAACTCAGGATAGAGTCCGGTGGCTGGAATTTGTGAACACAGTGATGCACTTTCTAGTTCTATAAATAGAGTGGATTACTTTTTGACAAGCCGAGTATACAATCGACTTTTCAAAAATATCCTGCACTGCCGAGTGATCGATAGTTGTAGTAACTTATCTAGGAGGGCCAACACAATAATGTGCCTCTCACGAGAATTAAATTGCTTTCAATACGCAATTCTTAATTGAATACATAATCAATTAAAAGTTAATGCTTTAATAGTGTTACGTTCAAAACTCAAAAGCAATGTTATACTTCGTATTCTTTCTTTGTAACTAGACCATAACATGAACTTGTTATAGGGATGGTATTATCTTTCTGTAACTCCAATTCCAGTCGTAGAAATAACCGAAAGGATTTCAGTGATTTTTGACGTGAAAACGTATTTAAAATCGATGCCGGGTGTGGGGAGGCAATCGCGCCCAAATGAGCGACAGTTTCTGTCGAAGTAATTTCAAACTTCAATAACTCGGCTAAAAATAGACATAGCGCCGCCATCTTAGTCTCGTTTTAAAGAGAAAGGATGAATATTTGTGCCAGTATCGCTCCAATATTCGTGGCGGCCGGACGTCGCGAACTGCGCACGCGCAAAGTGAACTCACGATTTTCGACTTTCCGGATTCGACACGTGTCCATAAACGGGATCATATCTCAGAGATTAATTATCCGATCCGAGTGAACCAAGTGTTGTTTTGAAGAGGAGTATATATGTTACAACTCATCCTGGCTCCAAGAGTGTATCTCAAAACCTCAAAAATATACGAGGCTGTGAATTTGAAAAAGTTTGAAAATTTCCCGATTTTCTTAAAATGTCGCGATATAGGAGGGCAAAGTAAAACCAGAATTACAAAAATCGGGCACGAATGCGTAGAGCACAAAATTCCAAAGAGAATGACACCGAAAACGCCAAACGCCGGGCCCGGACTCAAAACCAACGCGCAGTACTGCCGCGAATAAAGGCAACGTAAGCGCGCTCTGACAACTCATGCGGCATCTGACGAGCCTGGGTCAAGTATGGAAGTGGATTTCGTTGCTGATGAGATGGAGAGTGCAATGGAGGTACCCAGCAATCATCAAATAATTTCGGCAAGCATCTTTATACACCCTGGACTCTCTTATAATGACATCAAGCTGCTCATCATAAGCCAATTGATACAATACAGTGAATACGCAGAGACATTCGAACTACAATATAATAGTGACATACCGCTCGTATTGATGGGTGATTTCAACACTAGTGACGAAAATTTAGAACTCTTACGTGCATACCTTCAGAAATTCTTTAAACTTGAACTAGTGAATGATTTGGACAAACCAACCACGCAAGGGAAAACTTGTATAGATTTGACATTTGCAAGAGGTATTCAAATAATTTCAAAGCCATATGTATCCTACTTCTCATACCACTACCCTGTATTCAATAAATGTAAGTTCCAAATGAATTAAACGATTCAAAACAAAAAAATTTGTTTAATTTCAATATACTATACACGATTGACGTTTTCACGAAAATAACTGCGGCAGTGTCCGACACTGCCTATCAATTTTTGAATTGGGAATCCAACATAAACGGAGACTAAAGAAATACCGTGTTACTAGAGAATGGTTAATATTGGCTTTATACAGTAACAAAACAAGAGAGTGGCTTCGAATTTATCAGTGACCAATAGTTCTGAGTCGGTTTATAAAAAAGGCTCAATAAAAACAAGACTTTGACTGTGAGTGAAATCACCAAATTTAGTAATTTCAGAAACTTCGGTGCTTGTACAGGGTTCTTTATCTCTACAAGAAATTGTATCGTACTATATTTGCATTACTTTACGTATCAGCAAATTTGCCACAACGGATTGATGATACCCTCAAGGAGTCCTGATTCAAAACATGCTTTCATGTTAGCAGAATTTCTAAGTTTTGTCTATAATCTGATCTCCCTGATTATGGAGGCAGCAAGGATCTCTGAAACGTTTGCAAAACTTCTAACAACAACCCAGAAGGCATCCATCTTCGAATTCACCTCCATGAGAACCTGACATCCTACAATTGCTCTGAGCTGCCTGTATTTTACCTGCTTTCTTTAACACGTAGCATTTCGTACACGTCGGATAGGAAGTTGAGAAAAAGATTACAGTGCCAACGCCGCATTTGATCGATAAATCGAAAAAAATGTAATGTATCTATATTTCTTTATTAGCCTCAGCAAATAGATTGACGCATGTCAAAGAAAGTAGGCTTTAAAACTTCTCCATTATAATGCTTTTACAATGAATGTGCACAAATAAATCAGTAATTGGCTCCTGAACATTCACTCTGTATGCCAGAACTGATACTCTAAAAAAAGAAAGTAGGGCCTGCTTCTAACGCGAACGCCTTGTGTTTTGATGCGCCCGTTCGACCGGAATGCAAACTCTGCAGCAGAATGAGATCACAATGCATAATTCCTGTCACGTCCTTGGCGTTCCAGCGAGGGAATTCAGGTTCCCGTGTTATCACGAGCACAATAGACAGATCATACTGTGTCCTAGAACTCGCAGATACGAGGTCATTGTGCTGGGTCACATTCAGGCACAGACAGTGCAAATGTACTATAAAATCCACGAGTCCTCTTGTTACAGAAGAGTCCTTTGTATTGCATCACTGATTTGTGTTAATTCATTGAAAATAAAGCCTACAGATGTTAAAGAAAGTACATATTGGCACAAGTGGAATAATTTTAGACTGACCGACTGTCCAACAAACTAATTAACCAACAAATTAACTAGCTGTGCAACGAGAAACCTAAAATGTATCACGGTTCTTAAAAAAATGAGTTGTTTTATACGATACTGATCCATTTCCACCTATCTCATACTTTTGCACTGCATATCCTTAAGTTCCACTGCCATTCACCCATTTCTTCTTCCATCTTTACAATTGTACGTGATATTTTCGTAGAATGTACACAATGCGTACCATCAGGTTTTCACTTCGGCTCGTAATCTAGGAGATCCCAAAACACCAAAAATCAAAATGTTTACATAAATTGTAATATATTTCCTATACTAAATTTTACTGAAATCGATCAAGTAATTTGTTACCTGTTACACGGATATGACGCCGGTACTAACACCTTTTTTTTAAATTTAGCTACAAACTGTTGTACAGCCATTAGTTAACGAGGTTATTGCTCCACATTTACCGTAATATACGAGGTGCGATCGGAAAGTTTGTAGACTGCGCCTTTAAAAAAGAAAAAAAAAGTACACTTATCTCAGGTATTAAATTCATCCATCACCCTCGAAGTAGTTCCCCTGGGAGTGAACACAACGATCCCAGCGCCGCTGCCAAGCCTGGAAGCATCACTGGAAATCTTTCTTTGTCAGCCTGTCAAGCACCATCTGCGATTCTGCCTGAATCTCTTCTATCGTCTCAAATCTAATTCCCTTTAGCTGAAATTTCATCTTTGGGAAGAGGAAGAAGTCACACAGCGAATAAGGAGGGTGCGGGATGACGGCCATGGTGTTTGAGGCCAAAAACTGCCGAACTTTGAAGGCGGTGTGCGCTGGTGCGTTGTCATGATGCGTCGCATGTGGAGTTATTCCTTTAGAATCAGCTGACAGGTCCCATAGCCTATCCCAACAATGTCGCACAAGACGTTGATGGTACGACGTCGATCTTCGTAACATTTTCGGGCGTTGTGCTCGAAGATGGTCGTCCAGAACGCTCGTCATCATCGACAGAGGTTCGGCCATTTTTAAAACGTGAATGCCACACAAAAGTTGGTGCACGACCCATTGCGGACTCCCCAAATGCTTGCTTTAGCATTTCACAGGTTTCCGTAGCCGTTTTGGCGAGTCTTTGGCAAAATTTGATGCACACGCCATTCCGAAATCGCAGGAGGGTCGGTGTAATGTACTACCAAAACGCCCGTAACTAAGAAACAAATGCTAATTCGATGATGCCGGCTGGCACACTGATTCACTATGAATGTAGGCCGCACCCCTTAGCGGCAGAAGCTCGTACTACACCCGGTTCGCCCTCTATTGACACAGTCTTGAAACTTTCCGATATTTCAGTATTTTCATGAAGAGCTGTGGAAAAGCCCATAAGTGTATTCGAATTCCGCACTGACTATAAAATTTTCTCTTTTAAATTTTTTATGAAAAATGTAAATTCCTAATTTAATACTTCTGCTTCCCACCACGCCAAAGCAGCCAAATTTTAATCGTGTGGGATTCATTTGTTTTATGTAAATTCAGTCAAAACCTGGAGCAATTCTAGTAACGCAATTTGTGCTAAAGATTTACACTTTGCCTTATAATTAATTGGCTAATTCGGGAACTGAACTTTTAATTTACTTAAGGATAGGAAAAAAATCGCTCTTTTTTTAATAAATAAGTTAAGACGGATCATCAGAAAATGGATATGCTGCAACGTCAGCAATGTTAAACGTAAATAGTCAACTTAACGCTCCGGTCATTTCACTTCACCTGGATGTAACAAACATGGCGTAAACATAAGTGCAAACTTAACCTAAAACCCATGTGTAAACATAGATTATACACACGAAATTAAGAATTTTGCTTGCATGTGCCTTTCGTCTAAACTATGTTTTTCTGCAGAACATATTCATTGCAATATAATTAACAGTGTTTACAAAGAGCATGTTTGCTGATAATTACCGTACAGTCTAATTGATCCAACTGCAATATTATATGAGCGCTGTATATACAATTAACGCTTTGATCTATCACTTCATAATAACTGCACATTTATCTTCAAAACCGGATTAAATAACGGCTGTCTAAATTTCCCACTCCTTGCCTCAAGCATGTTCACGGGCAGCTACGTGGCAGGATAAACTAGTTTCGCTGTAATGTATTAATATTGTCACTGAGATATCGAAAGTTCGGTTCGAGGTAAGCCAGATCGATTTCGTCGCTTCTTTTTGCTACCGAGTTAAAGTGGAACTGTGGGACTAATCCAGAGGAATAAGCTTTGCAGATGAGGACTCCAGGGGGAAATTACATTCTAATTGCTTTCGGGTCATTGAAGAAAAGCAAAGATACTCTACGACAGAGACGAAGATCTGAATTGCAACCATTCTAACCTTATTTCAACATCTACAGATTTGAAACACCCAAATAATCAGCAATTAATCCCATTCAGTTCAATTTATTTATTTATTAACCTGCTTGGTAACAGCTAAATGGCAAATTACACGTAAGACCTAAAATAAATAACAATAAAATACGGTATCAACGTGACAAATAAGATAAAAATAGTTAAGAAACTGACAAATATCCATAGGCAAAATTAAATCTTTGTTAAAGATATAAATGCTTCTACAGAGTGCATCATCAACAGAAACACACCTGAATGAAGGGCTGACCTTGAAGTTTAGATGTACGTAGTGTATAGTAGTTTCTGGCGTACCAAATAGGTATGTGCAGGATTACAAAATCAAAATTAGCTGAGCAAAAAATTTTGCCTTTAAAGAATAAAATAAATAAATAAATGAATAAAAAATAGAGCATCAAGGTACTTTCTCAACAACTGGAGAGATAACTAACTAACTCCTTGGTAGCAGAACCCGCAGGTTCAACACCGACAAAACAAAAGCCCGCCACCGACCACGATCCTGAGGCAACTCCATTCATTTTCCATCCTCACAGCCCACCTCCATAAGGTCCATCTTGATGTTATCCTCCCATCTCCTTCTTGGTCTACCCAGTGGTTGTTTACCAGAAAGATTCCCTACCAATATCCTATATTCACCCCTTGCCTCCCCCATGCGCGCTACATGCTCAGCCCATCAAAGCCTCCTAGATTTCACTATTCTCACTGTGCTAGTTGACCTGTACAATTCACGCAGCTCCTCGTTATGCAATATTTTAAATTCCCCACTTATTTAATCCCGTCTAGGTCCAAATATCCTCCTGAGCATCTTCTTTTCAAACAGTTGTAATCTGCGTTATTCCTTCAAGGTAAGAGACTATATTTCACAACTATACAAGACACAAGGAAAAATTATTGTTTTATATATCCTGATACGTATTCAGAGTTTTCTATATAATTGGAGTGATAAAAAATTTAATAAGTACAATATCTTCATATTTATAGCTTGAAACTGCATTAAGAATTTCCTTCGAGGTTTTTGTTTAAATAAGTCATGGATGAAATTGAATTCCACACGACAGACGTAACGTGCCAAATCAAACCCAAAATTTTTAGACTTACGTAGTCAGTGTACTGATGAAAACAAAGCTTGCTGTTCAGCAGAACAATGAGAACTTTAACGCACCAGAAGCGTGATGCCAGATTGTTACATAATTTGTAATTAAATAAGTACTCTTTGTCTGAAGGCTGAAATACGCAATCGTAGATTTACCAAAATTAAGTTTCATACAATTAACCAAGAACAAATTTTGCACTGAATTAATGTTTTGGTGCAAACGTTTACAGTCATCAGTATTCCTAATACTACGATATATTTTATACCATCAGCAACAATAAATTAATTCATATTAAATGAATGATTAAAAGCAGCGTCCAGTGACGGACACTTGTGAACACAATAATTAACTTTTCGGTTCCGTATATTCTGGAGGATTTCTTGCCTGCCTAAAGGACTTCGGGCTTCAAAAGAGGACTCTGCTCCATGAAGCTGGTTGGCTAATTTATCAGGCTTGTGTCCTTTTCTGTCGCTTCTAGTACATTTGGAATCAGTAAACTGTGTAGCATAAGCGCCGTTGCACTAAAGGTAGGCAAGAAAAAATTATGCATATTATCAGGAAGTAATTATCAGGCTATGTACGTACAATTTAGAAAAATATGGACAGCGCTCGTCAGGGTCCATTTTCTTCTGTGTATTACGATCATACTTAATACATCACCCCACGTACATACTTACAAAACTTATAAGACAATTATCCATATACTGCATATATCGATTTTAAGGTGCGCATTTCACATTTTAAATTTTCTGAAATTGGGGTGCGTTTGAAATTTGATAGCGTATAAGAATCGATGTTAAAATTTATATTGTATGACTAAACCGCAAGAAAAATTATCATGTCAGTGACCCTAGGCATGGATCAGTAAACACAAAAATAGCAACAAAAAAGATTCCAAAATTATAAATAACGGAGTTTCATACCTGAATACTGAAAATTCCTATTACTAATATATGTAGTTCCTTCTTGAAAACGTGTTACTAAATTATAGGTTCATTTTAAAATCGAGGAAATACGTCATTAAATCTAAGTTCACTGCTACGATGAGAATCTCAGTAGTCATATCTGTAAATATAATATGTGTGGAACTGAAATTGTAGATCTTATACAGAAACAATTACTTCATTATACATATTACGTTAGACACTGTTTACAATCTGAGGTATTTTTCATACAGTCGTCTCATGAGTTGGCTTGACACCCACCTCGAAGTTATTATCATAACCCCGACATACTAATTATCATTATATTACCATTTTTAATGTCGTATGTGACTGCAAATACGAATACGTTTTAGTAAGACTAAATTCCCTGACAATTCATTTGAGGGTGAGGCATATTTACAAACTTTTTACCAATAATGATTTAAAGGAAAAATTGGTTCAGCATGTTTTGGATACTGTTAGTCTGCGCACACACAGGAGGTATTTTACGTTTACTGTGAATCATATTTTCTAGGACATTCCCACAACCAAGTATATTAATATTTCTGATGCCCTTACAGTCCAGAGGAGCATTGACATATTTAATAAAGTTTGCATTCTGCGTACTGACATTAGTCAGCTTTTAAATCCTAACAAATGTTTTTCTTTTGCTTTTAATTTTATTTTATTGTGTTCTTCTTTTCATTGTCTGCCTGCAACTGGCTTTTAACTTTTGTCAAGCACGTTCATAAATTGGTTGAACTGAATTGAATTTTGATAGGAGTGGTAAATGTTGGCAGCCGGGCCCTTTGATTGCTGGAATCCTAGGTTTACCAATGCACAACCACTCAACTGAGGACGAGGACGGAGGAAACACACATAGTGTGTTGTACATCAAATACAAACAACAGAAAATGGATTTTGTCTGACTTAATATCAGTATAACAAATCAACATTTGTCAGAGACCTCTAGAGAACAATGAATTACTAACAAGTACAATATGCGTTTACATATTAAGACGTAGGCTTATTAAGCCTGCACTATAGGAAATAAGAATTTAATATTAAATAACAGCGGAACTATTCAATGAAAGTGGCATGACACTCACATTCAGAGATAAGTAAGCTTATAGTCTCGATTTGGAAATAGGAAGTACTCTTCCTAAGAGTGAAAAGAATCAATTGTTATCCCAATTCACAAGATAGGTGACAAAACTGAGTGCAGTGACTTCCAAGGTATCTCTCTTTTGTCAAGGTCATACAAAATTTTATCCAATATTTCTCTGGCACTGTTAAATTCATCTATAAGTGAAATTATCAGAGACGATTAATGTGGATTTCGCCGAAATAAATCATTTTAGAGAAAAGTGAGACTATAATGGATCATTACACCAACTATTTGCGGACTTTAGGAACGCATATAACTCAGTTAGAAGACAGGTACTGTGGGTCATTTTTATTGAGTTTGGAATGCCAAGAAACTTGTTTGGTTAATTAAAATCAGAAATTTCAGAGGGAATCAGGAAGGGCTGCAATTGAATGGTCCGCACCAGGTACTTGCCTATACTGATGACGTAAATCTTCAGGGGGATGGGTGGATACCATAAACAAAATATAATTTAAATCAACGGGACGACCTAAGTTCCTCAACAATTGACTTCGCCTTATCCGTGATAGCAATTTCAGTCAAGGGAATGTTTTTTCGATTCATGTCAACCACCCATAGCAACAGTAATTTATCCATTCTTTCTAAAATTTTACTTCTGCTATAACTCACTTGCGTTGCACTTACTCTCGTAGCCTGTTGCATTGACTTTTTTATTTTATATGAATTTTTCATTATGGTAGTCACAGTGGAAGGAGGCAACTTCATACTTCTGCACACATTACGACGGGTATCACCACCTTCTATTCTACGAATTACGTCCATCTTATCTTCTAACGCAATAGACCTACGCAAATTTTTAGCAACACATTCACTTCTCTTCTACAATTTACAAATATGAAACAGTTGCTACTGCAGAATAGTGGTCGAACAACACCACAAACACGTTTAGCACACAGTTTTCAGCACATTCAATGTGTCAACAAGAGGCGAACTGAGCGCATTTTTCCTTACTCCCATATCAGGCTGAACGCAAATGACTCGCCGTGAAGAGTGACCAATGCTCACGTGACTGTTGCGCAATGTTGGTGGATTTTTAGGAGATTGTCTCGCAACTACTTAGCAATGAGTGCAGATGTGACTGTATTTATAATTTAATTCAAAATTAGCGATGTAAGAATTACGATTTAGTATAAGAATCAGTACGAGAAACATTGTAAAACGTTATAAATAATAGTAAAATATATTTTATCACTTTTTTGACTTTCTGGTTTCAAAAGCGGCGTTATTCTGAATCGGCGGAAATTGAAGCGGCGCAAATCGAGGTTTACCTGTACATGGACATAATACGTGATCAGCATAAGCGAAAACGTCGGAACATAATTATAAGTAATATATCATTTGAAAATGCTTTAAAATTTAAGTATCTGGGAACAATAATAACAATCAGTGGGGAATTTTTATGGAAAACGACCACTGGGAAGACCAAGAAGGAGACGAGAGGATAATATCAAGATGGATATTATGAGCTGGGGTGTGAGGATGGTAAATGAATGGAGTTGGCTCATGATCGTGTCCGGTTGCGGGCGTTGGTTTTGTAGGTGTTGGACCTGTGGGTTCTGCTACCGGGGTGATAGCTATAGTATAAATTACATTTTTAAGGAGCTATGATCAGTTACTAAGTTATGGTCAATGTCCAGTGAACTAAAGTAAACGCTATAAGAATATAATGAAAAATATGAAGGTGTAGATGTGACAGGTTCTATTCTTACGACATTCGCCAGGTGGACAGTGTGTTGTCAAGTTACAGGATGACAGATGTTTCCTCACAAAGTACATATTTCTGTTTACTTAACTTATGGCAGTGTTGATCGTTTGACATGGTCTCAGGATGTCAACAGAAATGTATCCCTTTTCATACAGAAACGTGTATAGCACGTCTTCTTGGTAATGGGTTCTCACAAGACTCCCACTGGCTCTCAGTTGATTTAAAGTAAAAAAATGTCAGACTTTAATAATACATATTGTGGCTTAGGATTAGTCAACGTCTTAAAGCCTTAAACACGTTAAACACTGCATCACAAATGTGTTCTTGTGGAGCGTGTCCTAAATTAGTTTTTATGCGATCAGTCTATCTGCTTGAGCAATTAATCACAGCGGTCCATCCTTAAAAAATATGTATAAATGGAAGCTGATGTTGCTGTAGATAACCGAGTGGACACATTGTGCCTTTCATAAAGGTAATTAGTTCAAAGAAAGAGATGCACGAAAGTTAAATCTGTTGTCCTGTCCCCGTCACAACGCAAGCAAGTGCGTGATTTGATGCTGCCAACAGTTAAAGTACGGTTTACCAGTTGCGAATATTGCTATAGATTGAGATAGCTTCTTTTATAGTCCACGAAGCAGTTATTAACAGAGCCATTTACTTAGTTTAGTCAACCAGTCAGTCCATTAAGCAGTTTCACTGAATTTGATAGTCAGGTACTCAGCGATTAAGTCACTTAAGTAATTATTCTTATTATGCTCCTTCTCCCGAAGTTAAACCTAACCCTATAAAATCAATTAACATCCTAACGTTTCTCACTTAAACCCTAAATACAGGGACAGCTTGTTCCTCCCAAACACGTAAAAGGACCAGTAGTTCATACGGCGAAAGAAACCAGATCGTCACAACATAAAGTAATTAATTAGTCAATTGTTTAATGTGCCTAATAGCCAGTCATTCAATACAGTCATATAGTACTTCAGTTAGTTAATTTATAAGTCTAATAGCCAGCTAACCAACCGGATATTTAGTTAATTAGTTAGTTGTTTAGTTAGTCACGCAGACAAATAATAAGCCAGTCAATTGTCTATTAACTCAGTCTAATATTATTTTCACTGTTTATTTAATTATTTTGTAAGTCGATAAATACAGACATTTACGTAGTCAAACAGTTTATTTATATCATGTGTACTTAATCAGCGAACCACTCAGTCAAGTAGTTACCCCTTCAGCGTGTAAGTCAGTAAAGTTACGAATGGAATTTAAATTATTGATAATGCTTAAAAGGAATGATTATTTTTGATTACATTATACAATTTATAGATGCTACACCGATATATCGATTTGCGTAACTGGTACAGTAAATTTTTCTATTTTTGTCTACACCAACTGAGAGCAATCCACGTTAAAACAGCAATACTTCATTTAACCAATTTATTAAACGTTAAATCTTATGCAATTCCTGATGCAAATAGGTACTAGATTCAAAATGCACAAAAGGCATACTTACTTTAACAATTAATATTTATGAAATATATATTAACAATTATATAACATGTAATTTTACTAAAATTTGTCATGTTTCTTCTGTTCATAAAAGCGCTGTTGTTCTAGAATCCCATTCGAGACATCTATGTACGTGTGTTATTTTATTTAGAGACCTTGCGACGGGGCAGATAGCACCCCCCCCCCCCCCCCCCCCTAAAATATTTCGAAAGCTTAATACCCCTTGCTGCCAGAACGATTTATCTCTACAGTCATTATCGAAACTGTTGAATAGCGTGTCCTCTTAAGGTATTCTTCAATGGAAGGATATGACTGTGCTCTTCCTTGATTATACAAAATTAAAAGACTAATAGTTGTTCAATATCACAAAATACTTAACAATGTAGTTAAACAATGTCCGTATTTGAAGCAATCCACCACGGTTCAAGCTGATATGATATGATGACTTAAGAAGGTTGCTGAATTACTTCATTTAACAAAGCTGGAGGTTTATGCAGAAAGCAGTAACATCGACTGAAGGCTAAACTGATTTTTATTAAGAGGGAGAAAGATTGTGGGGGGAGATAGAAGGAGAAAGGTCATTAACAGATGCTTCCTTTGCAATTGTCGAGAAAGTTAGAGATTTATGGAAGAGGAGGATTAGGCTTCTTTGATACTTGATTAACAAACGTAACTAAAAATATTCAAGGTGTTTGATTTTCTTAATTTTTTTGATAATTTTTAATTCGATACATGAGCATCAGCATGAAATGTTCTTAAGAAAGAAGACGCTCAATTCCAATGCACGCAAATTAGTGCATTTATATCGAAAATTTAAATTAATTAAATAAGGAAAATTGAAGATAAACGTACACTATTAACATCTGCTACCATATCACTAACATTGCGTACTTCGTGTCTTCTCAATTTATAAAGGCCATATCACTAATACTGGATGGATAATGGCGATAAAATAGTTGAACATAGATAATGGATTGAGTAATTTTTTCATTAACTCTTAACGCAACAAACTATTCATCTCCCTCAGAAACACTGGATTCTTTATTTTTTATTACATCTGAAAATTAGTTCTCGTGGTGTTAGCTGGTAGTTTAAAAAAATTGTAATTTTTCATTAATAAAATCTAAGTTTTTTTCAGCTGTGTCAGTATCTCATGCATACCGTGATATAGATTATGCGAGCATTTATTAATATAAAATTTATTAGTACGAACGAGACGTTACTTAGTCTCATAGTTGCAAAACAATAACTAGGTTATTTATATGAAATCTAACCTTTTACAGAAAAAGTTTATTATTCAAGGCTGAAAATTGCTGGCACACAATGTTCTTGGTTTTATGACTTCTTGGATTCCTTAAATTAGTTTGCGATTCCAATCTAAAACCAAATAGCCTTGCCAGAGACTCTTAAAACACTTCAGAAAATTGAATCTACCAGTGCAGCTTCTTATTTTACCGATCCCAGCCTTTCGCATGCAATCCCCAACTGGACTCGTAGTACAGAGTGTGCCAACGGCGGCACTGAAGACAATTATTCAACAGCTAATGCGCATAGCTGCCATGTCGTCAGTCTCTTTATAACTGGAGGTACTACTCAGGACAACATAAAGAGTTCGGATGTCGGACGGTGTAATTAAATATGTAGGTGTGGCCGTTTGGTAATAAATGTACTTTTAACTATCCATTCTAAAGAAGAAGTAATAAGCTCTAGTTTTTAATAAAATATAGAAATACACTTGTTGACTATTTGTAGTTTTTAATGGAATATAGAAATACACTTGTTGACTATTTTGAAATCACGTTCTTGCTTTGAAAATCGGCATTACACAACGAGTTCTGCTCACCTTTTCTCTTGAAACACGTAGATATTTGCCACTAGTACAGAATGTTTCAAAATAATCTTAACACTTATCTAAATTTAAATTACTTACAGTACATGATGCAAGTGGAATGCTTCAATGAGTTTCAGCTCGTGCTCCTCCAATGTCCACACGTCTGCAACCTTCGTTGTTACAAAATTATTACACTTGCTATTTTCGGTAAAAATCCCTACATTTTTAAAGAGTTCTGTATATACCACCGGGGAGCACACGACAGGAATTATAACTAGGAACAAAATGTTTTTACATATCTTTTTCTTTTATAATTATTTTAAGTAAATGAATTCTATAAGAAAGAACTATTTAGGAATTCAGATTGAATATAATTCTGTCAAATATTTTATGAAAATAGGGAATTAGGGAATGTTTCAAATTTCGTTCTGGAAACTGTTTCGTTTATTGTATATTATATAATGAAACTGACCCTCTTTTAATGTTCTATTCTTTTTTGAATTATTTTTGTTTTGCTTGTTCTATTTTGAGACGTGGAATAACATTTACTTTGTTCTGTTTCCTTGCATAAAATACTGTTACTTTGAGAAACACAGTAAAAGCAGTTCTCCTACAACTTGATGGTAGTTAATTTCCCAGAATAGTAAGAAGGCCTGTAACAAACATTTGATTCAAAGTGAAGATGCCATAGGTTTCTGTCTAACTTTACAACATGCTTTGTTTACATTGTATAAAATTAACACATGGTAGTGAGTTTATGTCTGACAGTCTTTTAAAACGTTTCATTTCTGGAACTGTACAATGAATTCCATTAAATTTGTAAGGTTGTTTACACCAAAATGAAGATATAAAAATTTAATTATTGTCGGTATGAGGCCAAAATTATAATTTACGTGAATCTCAAATACAGCTTTGTCGATTTTCTCAACATCTGCTAGTGTTACAAAGAAATTACACAAAATATAAGCATCAATACGACCGGTGACTTTCTTTTGAAGCGCGTATTCAGCAGATTACAAAGCAATATTTCCATTTGTGTCTTATTTTTTGTAGGTACATATCACTGCTTCGATGAATATTCATTCCTTACATTTAGCCCTGAAGATATACGTAGCTTATTCCTCGGATACATTGATGTCTTCCTACAGGATTACAATCTATAAAATCGACACGAACATCTTTAAAGCCGTGATAACCTTAAATCTCATAATTTCTTTATCCTGTGCACTGTGTAGCGAAGCTAACGAGGAATAGGTTCGTAATGAACGCATGTTTGACACATGATAATATATATTATACCCTTGTTAATGTTTCAAGGAAGTTCATTTCAGGCCTGTTTAACCTAAAGGGAACTGATGAGTAGTTATTTGTTTATACCGCAATAATTTTATAGATTCATAAGACTGCAATGCAATCATATAGCAAAGTGAATGCAGAGTGGAGAAAATTGATTGGCACATAATCAGAAGATTTCCAAATAATGCCAAAGGATATTTCCTTACAGGTCAACATCACAGACCCACTAGTATGTGTGTTATTTCTTTTCCACCCACTCCGTACTACTTGAGGTTCTTGTAACAGGTATTCTTCCTTGTACTTTTAAACATTCATTTGTAAGAGGTACTATTCTTCCTTGTACTTTTAAACATTCACTAATTTCATTATCGTCTTTAACCCATTATAGTTTACTTAATCCAATTCCATCTACCCCTTCTTCCGTTCTCGACAGACCATGATGTATAACAGTATAGCAGAAAAACCTCGATTAAAATTCTGGTCGAAGAATTCAATTTTTTTATTAAACAAAATCTACCTTTTCTGTAAGTGTTTGTGACAAAGTCTGGTTTATTTCATTTCTGTTAAATTGTAATTTCTATAAGCTGAACTGTTATTTTCAGCATTGTTCATCATAATTATAATTACGTGAAGGTAGGAGAAAGAGATGCCTAATCAGGTGGGCCTGAACTATCTCTAGACCAGTGGTTTTCAACCTGGAGTACGCGTACCCCCGGGGGTACGCGAAGACATCTTAGGGGATACGTAAAATTTAAAAAAAATATACATATTATTTTATGATATACACTGAATAATCAGTAATTTAATTTATTTAATTTATTTTAGATGTAGATTATAAACTATGTATAACTTAAATTATTCTCCAATAACTTTGGGGGTACAAAGTTGAAGAGAAATTATATTTGGGGTACGCGAACAAAAAAGGTTGAATACCACTGCTCTATACTGTGTCCGTTGTGAATGATTCGTCTCTGTCTAGGGACCGAACAGAGTAGGCAAACGTAGTGTGTTTTAACAAATGCCCAAGATGATGAACAATGTCCAAAATTACACTAGGGCTTATTGCAAAACACTATAGTCAAAATCTTTTCGACTTATCCATTATAAGTTCTCCACTTTCGTATGTGTGTATATTAACTGATTATCATAAAAATTATATTAATAGCAACAATTCGTCGTCTGAGACCTTCCAAATCTGTCGGACTTGATGACATTCCTAGCTTTGTTATAAAGGATTGTTCGGAAATCTTTGTTCCTGTTCTCAAGCACATCTTTAATCTAAGTTTAGCACAGAATTATTTCCCTATTTATGGAAACAGGCAGCAGTAGTTCCTGTTTTTAAAAAAGGTAACTCGGCCACTGTTAGTAACTACCGACCCATTTCTATACTTAATACTTTTTCCAAATTATTTGAACTTGTTATTTATGATCAT
>NW_019059693.1:1245000-1262819 GCF_000696155.1 Zootermopsis nevadensis
TGGGTCTTGTTCGCACATTAACCTTTTCGTTCTCTTCTCTCGATTGCCTGTATATGTTATATGTAACCTTAGTTAGATCCAAGCTCGAGTACGCCTCGGTCGTTTGGAATTCTATTACGACTACTGATGCCAACAAACTGGAACGTATCCAGCAGAAGTTTGCAGCCCTTTGCTACTATCGTTTCCTCCCCCAAGTTCATTACATCTACGCTGATGCTTTAGAGTATTTAAAACTCCAGACCCTGCGTAAGAGAAGGCATTGCAGTGATGCACTGTTCCTTGCGCAGGTTTACCGCGGTTTTAAATGCTGTCCTTCCCTTCTGGAAGCTGTCGGTCTCCGCATCCCTGCTCGGAATCTGAGAGATTTTTCTATGTTCAGTTTTAGCCCCTTGTTCAAAAACAGTCCTTCTGCTAGATGCGCATCAGCTGCTAATGTTGTCTGCAGGGATTTGGACATATTCGAGACGAAAATTGTCACACTTAATCATATTCTATAATAGCATAATTTACTTAATTGATTCATGTTATTTTACAAATATCCTAATGTAGTTAGTAGTAATTTTCTGTGTACTTTCAGTATCAATGTATTTTATATATTGCTTGTTTTACCTTTTATGTTTTACTGTGTTTGTGAGTTTATCTCTGTGCTGTATCTGTAATTGGCCACCAGGCTGTTGATACAGCACACAAATAATAAAGAATTGAATTGAATTAAATATTGATCGAAGACAAAATTGAATTCCTGTCTCTCCACTAGAATACCTCGTTATTTCCCAGTATATAAGGACCCGCTGAAATTTGCAGTATAAACGTTAATATGGCAATTCGTTTCTGAGAGCATATATGTTTGATTCTCGGCTTGCAGCCAGATTATCTTCAGTGATGTTATCCGTGATTTTCTTCAGTATTTATAAACTCGGGTAAGAAAATGAAGTATTCGAAGACTGTTTCTTTCTTTAACTCATCCAGTTCATTGATATTCCTCCAGAGAGTCTACTCTACATATATTTCGCGCGAGCAGTGGTGGCACCTAAATGCGCGATGCGTAAGCCGAGAGAGGGGAGTTCGGTAGTAGTGGGGGTAGCTCAGACTCAGCTGCGGTGACGCACCGAACTAAACACAGCTAGAGCTACAAACCAACTGAATTTGACTCCCCTCTAGAGCGTACTTTGGACGGGTCCATCTCACACGACCAAAATCAGTCCTTTGCGCAAGTGCCAACAATTCTCGCGGTACCTATAACTGAGAAGCGTCGTGAAAACGAACGCATAATCATATACGCCCTCGCAAATCATATTTATTCTCATACACTTACGGTTTTCTAAGAATAAAGTGTTCTGTTTGGACACTTATGCTGGGTTGGTAGTTCGCTGTGTCTCCAACTGAAAGCACAGACACCCATCGGTGAAGCGGCGGTGCAAAACGGAACTGGTTTTGTTATCATTAGGTCAAACTAATAATATTTATCGGGTTTCTAATTTTACGGAGTATTCAGTTACAAGCTAGTAAGGTGGTGTACAAGAACATGTTTAGAAATGACAAAATACGAAGAAAATAAAAAATACATTCAATAGAATGTAAAGGATGGAATATATAGACAAGTGGTTAGAATTGCAGTAAAGAATAATAATAATATTTCGTGTCGTAACAGCCCTCTGAAAGCCAAAGCCGACTAGCTTCACTGCTGGCCTCACGTTCACATGTCTACGCAGAGGTGAACGATCATCCAACCAGATACAGGGTGACGTGTGGTCAGCACGACGAACCCCCAGCCATTGCTAGCTTTCCTGACCGGAGTACGCTACCCATTGTAGCTCCCCAATTTCCTCACGATGCTGGGTTGGCACCGGTCGAAAGCTCATGAGAAAATTTTTTCTCCCCCGAGACTCGAACCAGCGCGCATTCCGTATCGCCGGACCGAAGCACGAAGCCTCAGACCACGCGGCTACGGCGCGGGATCAGTAAAGATGGTATCAAAACACCAAACAAGCCTTGAATTACACACCTTAAATACGACAGCTAAATGCGGAACAGGGAGATGTAGGAAAACGCAAAACAAACCTCCGAAACTTCATGTGTCGTGTTTTATCCATATAATGGGGTATGTTTAAAGTAGATTCCCATAACACACTAAGCCATTGTTACAGACCTCCAGAACCGATTCATGCTTAATTGCAAAAACACAGAAAATTTCGAGTGAATACTAAATTTCAAAGGAAGGGATGTAATGGAAATTTGAGTCATATAAGATTTTATATCTTCTCACTGAAGTGAAGATGAAACAAGATCTTTTTTTGGCTTTGGAGAGAATATAAACTGCTTTTACCATAGCACCTCATAAAACTCATTTCTAAACCAGCTCTTAGATTATCATAAAAAAACGCAGAGACTGAGTCTCCATCCATGCAAATGCCACTAAAGTGATTATATAACCCACGCTTCGTTTCTCTCTTTTGCGTACGGAAAGTAATCAGAGGAAAATAATGGCGTTTTAAAGTCAGTCTGACAGACTGTGATCCAGTTTCTTTTGATACAATAAAACCCGTCGTTGACATCAATTGATCTCATGGAATTATGCGTACAGAAAATATTAAGTTCCTTTTTATGCTAATACGATAAGAGTAAAGAACTTATGAGCCATTTACTCACACATTTCCCTGTGATACATTTCACGTAATATTCTCTCATATGTTAAAGTTATAAAAAGGCACTCTTAGCTTTAGTAATCTCCATAAAAAGTAGCCTATGTGAGAACTGTGGCAAGTGCTATTAGAGAGGAAATGGGGTTTACCTTCAGTCTTGAAGCGATATTTGTTTAAAATTCCACACAGTATTTTTCCTTTAAAAGTGCAAAAAGCCATCACCTAGAGCCACACGTTAATGGAAATAAATTTGATAGCCACAAAATATTAAATAAAGTCTATATCACAAATAACTGACGCTTGTGGCAACAGGATAAGTTTTAACTTAACGAAATACATATTTATATACATTAATGAATTAGGATGAAGGAAGGTAAGATTTTGTGCTCTTAAGGCGATGAGTATAAAGATGGCTCTCTTCTGGGATGCTGAGCTCTGCAGTTTAATAGATATTAACCTCCATCATTAGGCCCAGACTACAGTCGTATTCAGGAGGAATGAAACTTGCTACAGGCATACCAGAGAATATAAAATATCTGTGATCGATATTTACATTTACGCCGAACAAAATTTAATACTTTGTGTCCTAAAATATTATATTTTCCTTTCATTCCACATGTTACGTCTTTTAGACGTTTCCTGAAGTTAAAAATACCAATAATATCAACCAAACTTCGGAAAACTAATGTCGATTGTTGAATATAAAATCGCAGAAAAATTATACTCGTCCCCCATATTGTTTAGTAAAAACCCGAAATCTTTCATTATAACCGACCAATATATACATAAAGCGTTTTGCGAAATTAATGTAATTGCTATTATTTGTGAATAAGGAAAACAATACATTGGACTATGAAAGTTTATTTAATCAGACAGCTTTTCTTCTAAATCTGGAATCTACCTCAGCAGATATTTAATTACAGAATATTCAATATGAAATTGAAGAGTAGGGTAATGCTTTTTACTGTGAAATTCAGAACAATTCGTCTTTTACATCTGCTAATAATAAAGGTAAGTTAAAGCCGTCGCCTATACTTAACCAAGAATCAGACATTAGAACATTCATAACCAAAATAAAATTTTAATTAATCTATCACACGCTATTAAAGTTGTTATTGTTGATAACGAGTAAACTGTGTCTCTATGCAACTGTGGTCTCTAATGGGTCCACTGTCGAGCCCCGGCATTCTGCACAATGAAGTATCGAGAAAACCGAAGAACTCGCATAAAAGCCTGTAACAATGCCAACTTGTTGACCACAAGTCCCAAATTGAGCAATCTCAGCGCAGACGCGAGCCTCAGCGGCGAGAAGCCGGCGACTAACCGCCTGAGCTATGTCACTGCCCTCCTCACGTTAAGACAACAGAGACTGAGGGTGTTTGACGGCGGGATGTCGAGGAGAATAATTTAAGGGGCTCCTTAGTATGTTAACCATTCAACCAAATAGCTTATTTTAGAATAATTAAATTCTTTACTATTATAATAAACTTAATGATGTTGTAGGCAGAACATGTAGCACGCATGCCAGGAATGCAAAATAAGTACGTAATTTTGGTTGAAAAACCTGAAATAAAATGGTAACTTGGAAAACTAGGCGTAAATGTAAGGATAATATTAAAATTAAATTGATGAATATAAGGTGGGGGTTTCTGGAGTGGATTTATTTGTGACAGGTTCATATGAAGATGGCAATAAACACACAAACCTAAGAATTTCTTGTCTTTATGGATGACTGAACTGGAGGTAGTATTTCGTATTACAAAATATTTACATTCAAGGAAGCAGATGAGGAATTATATGTTACTGGAGCAAATAGTTACAAAAAGGAATAAGAATGTTTCTAAATATTTTGCCTGTTCCGCGAACATAGAGTCAGTCTCCTATTAGGTTGTCAGCGGTAAGAGTCTATAACCCTGTTAATAAAAGAGAAAAGTTGAACAAGCATACGTACGTGCATACCCACAAAATGAAATGAGGGCGTGTGTATTAAAGCAAACAAAATGAATTAATGTTCAGTGGAGCGACTAAGGCTATTTATATAGGGCTTACTAAACTGCTACCGTTCTGAAACAGTTTTCATTAACAGAGGATTAAACCTGTCCTTGACGTATACTCTTCTAGTCTTTACTGAACGGATAATTTAGTGTTTACTGGCCTCCTGAACACAAAATAGCGCTTGCTTTGTTTTTTAATCCTATTTTTCGTACATTCAATTTACATCCATACTATTTCCGATCAGTCTTATTCATCCATTTTGTTTAAAACTAAGACAAAATGCCTCTTTAGAAAGGCCATACATTAATCACTTGAATTACATTACACATCTCAAGATCTAGACGTGCTCCAGAAGGGCCTTTTACTTTTATTCTTGTATATCCAGTTCAAGGGGAGTCTTTCATTTCTTTTTTACATGCACTGTTTATTTGCAAACACCAAAAACAAAAGTATTAGCTTTAGTGAAAATCAATATGGGAGTCTGTAAATAGGCTACATAAAAATAAACGAATATTTTAAGAGAATTCAGATTTTATTTCGGAAGCTTCATTACCCAAATTATTTATTACGAGAAATGTGATTTAGCAAAAATTTAATTTTACAATTACAGATTCTCTCACAGAACTGGTTCTAAACATACAAAGGTATAAATAAACACGAGTAATGTGAACCATATCTTCTTCACAGAAACACTTAACACTGTTTTCGGGTTTGTATACCGAAGATCAAATAGTTTATCGTGCTACCAATATTATTTTTTAACTAAATACTTTATCTTATCATCTCGTCTCTTAAGTCCTAAAGATCTTTAATGCCCGTTCTTCCTATCTACACGGCTCAAGTAACTTAATGTCAGTACTAGCGTCAACACCTGTTTCCAGCTACTTTTTCTAACTACTTCTCTGCGTCATGTACGTTTACAATTGCATGCTACCCTCAGCCACCAGAATTTACTAGTGGCTTTCCACCTGTTTTTAAATACGTAAATAAGATCATTGAGTCGTGTTAATTTATACATTAAGGATGTGTCGGCGTAAAACTTGGTTCTTGCGATTTAGAGTTTTTGTCTTTCTATTTTCCTCAGGGGTATGCTCATATTGTATAATGTATTTTTTATATCCTGTCTCCTTCATCAGGGCTATCATCGCTCTGATAATATAAGCCGAAAGAACCTCTGAAACGTCGGTAACCTTCTACCAGACTACACGGTGTAACATCCCAGAAGACGGCCATATTCATATTCGTCGCTGTGAAAACTTGAGATCTCATTACTTCCCCGCCCACTTTTTAGTATATTTATAATCAAACAGCCTGTTTATAACGTGTTCCTCCTCAGACACAAGAGACAATCTCCTTCCTTCAAACGATCTCTCTCTACCTCACTTTCCAATACCTGCCTTCAACCACGTATTTTTATTTCTCTCCTTACGTGTGTAACAATCAGTGTATTCCTCTCAACCATATTTCTGTTACATTTAAATCATTCTTTTGTGCAGTAATCGACCCTGAGTCTCTTAACCATATTTCTCTTACATTTAAACTATTCTTTTGTGCAGTAATCGACCCTGAGTTCTCACTTGTATAAGTACGTGGCACATGTTTGCCTTCTCTTGACAAAAGGTAAGTAGAATCCTGAGAGACTGTAATAACTGGAAACGATACGATGATACAAATATAACATTAGCTACCCATATGACATTTCGTCTCTCTGGAATAGAAAAGCGTGTCTGGAATTCTCATATTCCTTTTGATATAAATAACTCAAGAGCAGGCATACTATTGCATATTGTGCGTTAGCTACACCGTAAAATTATAGTGCCCTTTAAGTCACATGATACACAGTATGAAGACCCTTGTACTTATGTCCACACCATGTAAGAGTGGTACGCACTATTTTTACAAGAGGGCTTTGACGACCGAGTAATGGCGGTATCAAAATTTATATGTTTAGAAGAAATATCATAGCCAAGCTCCAGAAACCGTATACTTGTGTTATGAACATTAGATCCAGAAACGGTGTGGAGAAATTTCATTCATTAAACACAGAAACCAAGTTTTATTTTGGGTGAAGAAATATGACTACCAAATTCAAGAAAATTGGTAGTGCCAGTATAAGCATTACATGTATTTGGAACGAAATGACGCGGACTACTTCAAATAAGCTATAGAATCTACGACAGAGAACTACAATGCTCAGAATACCGTTCAGATGCCTCTAATGCCACAGATGACTTACATAGAGATAGCCTAAGGAACGTTATTACATTTTGAAAGTCTATCTAAGTTTCCAAAACAAAACTTGTTTAATATTTTAAAGACACGAAGCTCATCTACAGTACTTACCTCGAATAAATCACAACACGTCTCCATTATAAAGATCGACTGGTCTATGATGCTTAAGGGAATAATATTTTCTTATTCTGAGAATTTTATGAAACCAACAAACAGACAATCTATCGGAAACTGCTGGCATGTGGAATGTTGAAACAGTGGTGCACGTAAGTACTTCTGCGCTTTAAAGTGACACATTTGAAATTAGGGACTTCTTTTCAGATCACCCTATACTAATTTAAAATTGAAAGTGAAAATCAGTGGATGTCACTTACGCATACGCGCATAGATTACGGGTGAACGGCTTTCCATTTTGAATACTTCAATTTCCCCAACTCCAGTTAAACACAGTAACAAAATTGATATTCTATTTGGGAAGAGTAATATTGTTAAGTTTGGTGTGGATGTCGGTACAGAGAGGGGGCGGGAAGCAATCTGATACGGCTCTGCCTACGGGGGATTTGATGAAGTGTTAATTACGAAAACATGACGGCGGTATGATTAATGCCGCAGAGAAGCACAAATAAAGAACATAGTCATAATGATTATCACATTTACAAACACGTCATTACAACAACATAGTCTATAGAAACTACAAACATATCATTGTCTTCTCATGTGCCATGAGCGGTGTGTTTCTGCAGTGTGTGACAAGATCAATGGATATAATTATTTTATAAGGCCTGATTTCATTAGATGGAAATAGATCATTAGCAAGATTAAAATTGATCTTCAGGAGATATGGTGTGTGGGCGCGTACTGAATACATCTGACTCAGACAGAGGCCGATCTCGAGGTCCTGTGAGCACGAAAATGAATATTTGTTATCCATAAATGGTAGGAAATTTCATGAGCTGCGCAATTGTAAATTTCTGAAAATGCTTTTTTTGCAGGGAAATGATTTTGTTGTTTAAATCTGATAGAAAGCGCTATTAATACTATTCTACAAAGTGAGCACCGCACTATAGAATTTCATAGCAGCATATCTCTGAAACTTGCAGTCTGACGCTTTCTTGCACAGCCGATTGAGTGAACTGAAAGGGCCAGTTGGAGTGACAGAAGTGACGGGCCCATGTCTCTTATTAATTTGAAAAGTATTTCCTCGCTGGACTCTGTGAATCAACGAAAAGAGATTCACATAGAAGTAAGGTGTCTACAGAAATGGATTCGTGAGAAAAAGTTTTTTTGGAGAATTAATTGTAAAATTTAGTGAATGGGCTGGTCAATCACTACTCACAAACGCACACTTTAAAGACTATGAAACCTTCGTAAAGGAGGCGGCGAAAACTCACAACTGCGTTGTAGAGTCAAGACACAACAACAATTATAAAATTTAGTTTATATGTTACGAAATTGGCACCTGTCACAACGGAAACGAACTTTTGGTTTGAGTAAACGGTAAGGAGAATTCTAGCTTGCAGAACTGAAATATACTGTAAACAAAATATGTTATAAAGTTATGCACTGTAGTACAATGCTTTAATTGCAAACTCCCTTATGCCACCTTTCTTAGGTTTAAATACTCTCACCCTGTCTGTAAGTCGGAAATTCCGTCCCACGTTCTATCCTTAGGGCCACAGACAAAATTTCATGCCAAGAAAATTAACATACATTTACACATATGTGTATTTTAATTTTGAAATTTTCAATAAGACATGGTAAAAGAAAGAGAAAAATATATACATAGAATAGACTGAAGGACACGGATTGTGAATATTTGAGAACAACTAAACTAGGGAGATGTTTCGATCTAAGAGAAATAAAGTAACTAAAAATTAAATAAATTGCAAGAAGATCTTGATAACTTTATGTAGTCCTCGCCTAATATTACTTAAGAAGAAAACGAAGTGACACACAGATCATGTAAATAAAGTACAAAATATATGCAAAACTTTGGAGATCATTTGGAAGTCAAAATGTTAAGTGGATGTCACCTGTCGTGAAGTACTGGACTGGATTAAAGTGATTAATGCCGTGATCCATAAACAGGGAACTGAACCTGAGGTTTTATATAAGCAGAGGATCCCCTCACCAGTTTAATGGCTATTACTTGTCCCGAGTTAATTTCCGTGCACATGTTTGTGAAGTTACTTTAAACGAACACGCATCTGACAAACGTTCTGGAGACCAGCCGAGTACTGAGCCGTAATTTATTGAATATCCCTAAATCTATAAGGACCAAGATTGTAATTTTAAACATACGTACTGTTACTGCTTTCCATTTAATCCTTCCATTTCCACCTATGACAATAACATCTTCAAATGTGAATAACTGAATCAGTTAATATAGTGCTGAAAAATTTCAAATTTGTACGTAAAATGTTCAAACATGATAGAAAGCTGCTAATTTGAATACGTAGACAAGATGGATCCTAGTCGTAGGCCTTCACGCTGTAAGGATGTGGGATGGGATAACTGAACTGGCTCTTAATTATTCCCAATGGAAGTCTTTGGTAGCAAAGACACTGAACTTCCTGTTCGTCTATAAAATTTTAGTTTTAGAAAGTATAATAAATTATTATTACGTCTATTGGTAATTAGGCTTACAGGCCAATGTTACACATGGAAATCAGCCTACAACTTAAACTAATCTAAAGTACGTATAGGTAAATATTTGTATGACAAGTTTTCTACTGAAAATGTTCTAAAATAAAGAAACGTTTGTTGCCATTGCTTTTCAACTTCAATTTAGAATACGCCATAAGCAAGGTCCAAAAAATGAGGAACTTCATAAGATGTTATCGACAAATATAATTAGACTGATGACGCCAAGGAGGATGAGACGAGTAGAACATGTAGCCCGAATGGGGTGGAAGAGGAGTGCATACAGGATGATTCTGGTGGCCATAACTAAGTGAACGAGATCAGTAGGAAGACCTAGACGTAGATGGGAGGATAAAGTTAAAATCTATCTTAGAGAATTACGATGGGGCATTGTTGACTGGATTCATCTGACTAAGGACAGGGATCAGTGGCGGGCTCTAGTGAACACCGTAACGAACTTTTGGGTTTCATAAAACTTTGGGAATGTTTGAGTGGCTGAGCGACTTTTGGGTTCTCAGGATCGACTTAATTTCATAGAGTAAGTACTGATCAGGTCCTACTGCATTGTTTAACAATTATTCTTTATAGAGAGTAATTTAGCCATCATAGCTTCATTGTATAGAATGTTTGCGTGGATGGCGAATGAGGAACAATGTTTTAGGAAGGAATCGTCCTATTTTAAAGGCATTATCGCTGCATCCGACTCTAAAGACTCGAGAAATCATCTAAAATCTGAGTCAAGAAGATAAGTCCCTTAGTCAATATTAAATATGGACCTAAGCAATACGAAGCCGGAATACTAACCACAAAGATGTAAGAAGGACGAAAACTCGAAATAGTAGTGAGAACAATTATTATTGCTTATAATAAACGAGCGAAAAAGAAACAATAAATTTCATAGAATTTTGCATGATAATCCGATTATCTCTGTTAGCCAAACAAGTAATAGATTCTAAAAGCCGTAAGTGGACGTGAATTTATGATGAGACGTGAAAACGACACAGAGGATAGTGGAGGAGAATGACATTTGAGAACGATTCTGATAAGATCACAGGAAATTAAATTACTGCAGTGCGAGTAGAAACCAGCGGTTAGCAGGAACAAAAACGGAGATGCCTCCCGTTTGGGACAGAAATAGAAATGTAACAGAGCGTGATGTCGGATAAGTCATGAATCTGAAGACCAATATGAAGAGAAATGTTGAAATACAGATGAAAAATGAAAGCTGCTTTCAACTTTAAAGTAACATCAGTCCAGACAATGCCGACAGATTTGAAGATACATTACAGAACGTCTAATTTTATATATCACAACGGATTACTTTCAAGTAGAATGCAAAGTCATGCACATATTACGTCGTAAATGGAAAGGAATGTCGAGCCACAACATGGCAGTATCTTCCGGACACAGATTAACTACCCTTACACTAATAAACATAGATGAGTAATTTTGTGCAATATTGGCCACAAAGCTGCCACAAATCATAATTATTGTATAAATAAATCAAAATAAACCGCCATTAACAAAGGGAAATTTCAAAACTCAAAAAGTTACCCAGTTCTGGCTTCAAAACAAAGTGTTTACAACGCAGATGACACTACAGTGAAAATTTTCTTGCACGATTTTACTCTGACACCAACGCACACCAAAAGGACTGTGTCCAACAATTGCACGTCTCAATTTACAAATAATTTCGAAGAGATTCGATGTGATATATTGCGCATATTATAAAATAAATGTTCTTAGGCGTATTTAATTTCTACGAGCATCGGCCAAACGTTATCCATAATTTACTGAAAAGCCAAATTTAGCTTATGAAATTTCTCGATAACAGTTAAATACAGAATTTTAATTCTATAATCAATCCAGCAACATTATTAATTTTTATGCAATATTTCTACGACTTTAACAGTTGTAGAAGAACGTAGGTTCCATTTTTTTAAGGAGAGACAAATTATTTACAATTGATCAGAAGAAGTAGCGACAGGGAGAAGTCCACGCCCTTGCCAATTAATCCGACGGACAAGGACGGTCTTGAACACACCTTTTCATAAATTTCTATTTTTCTTTTTTTCAGATGTGAGATCTTAGTCACTAGGGTCCTCAAGGTAGCAAATTAGAACGGGCTGCTACGTAACGAGCAATTTTGGTTTCCTTACCAGACGCAGCACAACGTTGCAGCTGGTCTGTGTTGTTGGAACAGTCTACAGAAATTTTTGATGAGAGGCGGCAAACCGCAGCGGTTTTCTTGGATGTAGCTAAAGCATTTGACAACGTGAGGGTCAGAAGGCCTCCTTTACAGCCTAACAATCCTAAACTTCCCGTCTAACATGGTGAAAAACAAATATTAATAAATGGGCAGAATTCCATCCCTCCTGAAAATAATGCGAAGAGATGGCGCTACAAATTGTGCGGCTAAATCTTTAAAAATTATTAAAGACTGTTACTTAAAAGTAAGATTTTTAGTAGACAGAATTATGATGGCTACAAGATGACATAACTCCAAATTACTCACCACTAAAAACTTTTCCAAATATTACTCAGCTGATTCTTTACCAACAGGATTGTACATTCTGTATTCATAGAAGTATTGCGATCTGTTAAATAACCCCATATAACAACCTCTCAGCTAGTCGATAGATTGATTACCTTCTATGGAACATGAAGATTACTTAATATGTTTGTAACATTCAACCACTGGACCTAAACCCGATCCAGAGACGAATAAAATCTATATATTCAAACATTGTTTTATTAAGATTCGTATTAATATAACCCTTCCATCTGCAAACGTTTCTCCATGTGGTCTCTTCCTTTCACATTCATCGACTAATTTGCTGTGTATTTGTAGGATTTGAGGTTTTCACGGCTGTGAGTCTGAAGATTGCTGTCTTCTGCTGAATATTTCTAATCTCCTACATTCATAATACAATCCCCGTATTTCCCATCTTGCTTCATTTGACAAGTCTAAAAACAATGCTTTGTAACTTAACATGCAAGCAATGGGTTAATAACAAGAACTGCTTTAATTTCAAAATTAGGAGTACGTGGGAAACTAAGATAAAAATGAAACTTAGAAAATAGAATGTGACGAAAAAGAATAGGTTTATCTGCATCAGAAATGCTTTGTTGCAAAGTTGTGTCAAGGTAATAATAAATTGTTTTAATCAACAAAGAACGGGGATATCCTTGGCCAGCTGAGAATGTGAAAAAGAAACATTTTACATGCAGTCACTTCTATTAAACATGTAAAATAAAAAGAAATGCTTGATGCTAGGCCTTCGCCTTCTTGTTAGGCTACACTACCAACGCCTTGATACAAAGTCCAATTAACTAAGTGATAAATTGGAATTTCAAGGTGACGTGCAGATCGCTGTAATTGGCGACCCCCCTTAAGGAATGTCACTCGCAGAATGAAGAAGAACGGAAGAGTGAAAATGAGACAGAGAAGATTAACAAACTGGAAGATTTGATGATTGCAAGGGATGTAAAGATCATGGTGACCTAATTTGTAGCAAACTGAGGGCCCCTCACTGCGCTCCGGATACGTTAGAAGACACAGTTCCGTTTCTTAGATCTTCTAATTAAGATTAACCCTCCTTTAAAAGTAGTATGAGGCCGGTACAAATCCATATAACGTTCAGTTCGAACGCTATACAAGTTTGCTGAGTATACTGGTTTGTGTGCTCACAGTTCCCATCATTAGTACAGAAACAGGCTGTCCCAACATATTGATGCGTGCTGAAAAGCATGGAGTTATTTAGAAACGTGTATATGGAAAGAGTTTTCTTCATGACGTAATATCTGGGCTGAATTTGAAACACGCACTTCCTTCATATGCTTCAGACAATGTGATGACGCCGTCAAGGAAATATAAATTAACAATGACGCAATTTAGTGAACTATTTTGAGAAATTCCCGCTAACAGGCTACAAGTTTCGACTGGGCAACGATCAATATTTCGTAGCGGCATTAACTTTGAATGTACGAAAATATGAATGAACGTTTAATATAGGTTTTGTAGGTAGAATATATTCATGATGTGTCTCCATATGGGCATTCACACGCATTAGCTCAGGTTTATCTCCCTTGGTCTACACATTTTCCTCAGTCCGCGGTAAATCATTGACTGACTACACGCTACAGGACTGATGTATAAAATCATACAGGGCAAAACTCCGGTGCCCAATGCAGCCTCGCATCACGGCCTTTCTTTGGGTTAAAGGGGCCATATTTCTGTCTACAGCAGAGTTCCAGGGTTCATGTAGCTTCTTCAAAGTGCCACCAATTGTTTCCTCGGAGAGACGTTAATACACAGTGAACACAATCTCCTACTCCTGGAGTTTCTAACTCGCGGCCTGCCTGCAGTTTTAGATGTTATTCACACTCTAGACAACTACCTTCATTTTTCATACCAATTTTTGTGAGTAAAGAATAGAACACGACAGAATTAGTATTGACTTATCATGGCGCAAAACACCGCCACAGGTATCTGCCCAAAGACTGTGGAAATTCACTGCTGTGGCGCTTTGTGCTTATAGATCCTAAATTAGCATCCAAAATCAAACTGTGAGCACAAAAGTGTAAGTTCTGGTTGAAGGACACCTCTATTTTCTTCGGTTTTTACAAAATTCCTGTCCACAGTTGAACTACGTAAATTTTATATTAAATCATGCGTACAAACAAAACTGTTTACACATTAAATAACACTTTGTGCCAGACGCGTTTCGACCTCAAGAGATCATCATCAGTGAGGTCGAAAAGCGTCTGGCACAGTGTTATTTAATGTGTAAACAGTTTTGTTTGTACGCAAGATTTTATATATACTAGAGCAGAGCGCTCCTTTCGGAGTTCCTCGGGGGGTTGGTCAAGTTATTAAAACGCAACCAACTTCGGGGAGTTAGTTTAGTGTCTAACTCAAGTCATTTGTTTACTTGGCATTGTTGTGTTGGTACAACAATGCCGGGTAAACAAATATAACGTAACATTGTTCGATGACGTCATTTTTTGATAGACGACAAATCACGAATTTTTATAGTCAAAAATAGAAATGCACTATACGCTATCCAAGGTTTTAAGATTCGTAATTCGTAAAGTTTCCAGAACTCTGCTAATTTCACTTTTTGTTCTTTCGTGACTTCTTTACTATTTTCGCGGAATCACATTTAACAGTAAAATTTACTTGTCACTCTTCATAATGTCCTGTTTCGTCATCTTCTGTTGACAGGAAGTCCTCAAATTTCTCATTTAGTAGCCGCTCTTAATTAAATTGACAGTTATCGCAGGTTTTCTCGTCTTTGTTGGGGAATGACAATTCTTCACATTTCTGAATTAAACACTATAAAACCTAAATTATTACATCAACCTTAACAAGGTCTAAGTTACTGGTCAATGTTCTCTGCACTACTAATATAACTCCCAAATTACAAACGAAATTAGCCCGCGGTGACGTTTGCTAGTGAGGGGACAATCAAACATGCGACAATAAATCAAAGGAAAACATTTGAACGCCTGCAGCTATGACAATTAGTGTCGGATCCGCGTACACATGTTATCAGCAATGTGTGAAATCCGGCAATGTATAGCATACCTAGGCAATGTACAAAATTCCTAAAGTCGGTAAGCAAAGTATAAAAAAATCATAATGCTAATATTGTTTAGTTGTGTAAATTAAAATTAATCAAAGTCGATTAGTAAGCTGTCAAGATGGAATTTGTGCAAGATAGTCGCGAAGACACCGACCTACTGAATCTGAACATAACAAAACTTACATGTTAGTATCTCATCATCAGTAGACAGGAGGGCAAAATTATCTTAGGGTAGCTAAATAAGCCTTTGAAAATGTTACAAAGTTCAAATATCTGAGAACAACAATAACAAATAAAAATGACACTCATGAGGAAGTTAGGAGGAGACTAAATTCCGGAAATGCTTGCTACTTTGTAGTTCAAAATATTTTGTCTTCCTGTCTGATTTCTAAGAACCTGAAAATTAAAGTATACAAAACAATAATTTTGTCTGTTGTTTTGTATGGGTGCGAAATATGGTCTCTCACTCAGAGGGAGGAACACAGATTGCAGGTGTTTGAGAACAGGGTGTTGAGGATGATATTTGGGCCTAAGAGGGAAGACGATGGGGCATGGAGAAAACTGCATAATGATGAACTTAAAAATCTGTACTACTCCCCCAGTATTGTCAGGTGATTAAGTCGAGAAGAATGAGATGGGCGGGTCATGTGGCGCGCATGGTTGGGACAAGAGGTGTGCACTGGGTATTTTTGGAAAGCCTGAGGGGACGAGACCCCTGGGGAGATCTAGACGTAGATGGAACGATAATATCAATCGGGAACTATGGGACAGGAGTTGAAGGAGACTGGATTTTGTTGGCTCATGACAGGGTCCGGTGGAGGGCTTAGGTTAAGTCGGTGATGAACCTTCGGGCTCGATAAGCAATCTACTTAGTTAGTTTGTTATACATTATCGGGTTTCATAGTTTGCCGGTTACACATACGCCAAGTTATTGCTGTTCATTGTCGGTTAGTAATTGTGAAATATTACGAAATGAGCATTCGTAGAACCAAAATCTTTCTCTTTTGAACAGAGATTCTATCGAAAAGACAAATCATGTATCCCTGTTGTAAAACATCTCAGAAGAGAATTTTACAGAAAATATTTTGATTCAACCTGCATGATGAAAAAAAGTTACCTTATATCAGCAGTATTGTTAATGACGCCAGTATTCTGCTCTACCTGACCCTGTGGGCAACTGTTAGCTTCGTGCAAAACGTTAGATTAGACGCGTCGAAATGATGAATACTTGGAGGGGTTTCACTAAACCTCACTGAAAGTTTCTAAAACCAAAAGTAAAGTCACATATTGTCTTAGAAATTACTGACTCTGTTAATGGAACTGAGCAGTATGTGAACTTAAGATGGCTATCTTCTGGGTTGTAGCGCCGTCTAGTCTGTTAGAAGTTTTCCAACGTTGCAGATGACCTTGCTGCCTCCATTATCAGCAAGAAAACCTGTAATCCTTCTTTGTAAAATTAGGAATACATTTATAGCATTTCAGTAATTGTCCTCATTTACATTCTTGTTCCAGCTAGTCGATAGGAAAGAATGGATGTAGAATTTGGTCTGAGAAAGGCTGAAAAGTCTTGTCTTTCTCCGAACGTCGCGATATTGAAGTTAGAAACCCTGCTTCTCATTCGACAGGTCCCATGTTCAAACGTTAGTCCGCAGACCGAATATTATGACTGAGGGTTTTTGTGATTTTCTTCAGACCTTCTAGGCATACCAGATAAAAAATTAGGTAAGACTCGCCTGCTTAAATATAATTTTATCTTTATCAATTATCCTATAATCTGATGTTCTAAGTTTGAGCTACTGACAGCATCGTTACATAGACTACAGACAAAATAGATAAATACATATTGTCGTTTAAAGTAAAAACAAATATATCATGAAGCATAATGTTTCTAACTCATTGATTATAAATTCTTTATTTTTGTATTCACAATTATATTATTGTATAATCTAAAACGTTTATGGTGAACCGAATTAATAAAATTGTCTCGGGCAATCAGTTTTTTCAGTCGGTAAAATTTCTCCGATGTTTCAGGGTCCATCCCTGTCCTCATCAGGGCGTCTGATTTTATTAATTATAATTTTATTAGGAGCTGCTTTCAATTTCTTTCCCATTTAAGCTTTTATTAATGTAAATTGTTTCATACTTACTGATTCCCTTCCAAATGTGCTTTGAAATGTTAGGTACAGCGAAATACAATGTCGGTTGAAATCTAAATATTGGCATAGAATCCAGCGTTTCGTACTGTATGTACAATTTTCAGCAACAATCCACTTCACTCCATTCCTTGTGCCTGTAACAAAGTTTGTGTATGTTGCAAGTAAGTTGTTGTAACTTCTCTTTTGTTATAGGTGAATACATTTCATTATTGGCCTCGAGTCCGGCTATCGCCACAAACCAGAAGACACCCATCTTCCATATTAAAATATACCACGGATTCTCTCTTCATCATATGTTCCCCAATTCAACATCTGCAGCAGAATTCCTGAACAGAGGAATTTAAAATGTGAAGACGGAACTGCTCTTGGCCGTTTTCATATTCTAAATGCGTTATATAAACACATAGACTATCTTATATATGTGAAAGTTCGTGAAACCTGTTCTGCCATCTATTGAGATTTCATGCGAACCATTTGTAGCTAACTATAATTCGAATCTGTATGTCACCAAAGGAAAACATTAATGTAGAACTGTCTTTCTTTCTGACACCAGCTCAAGGGAA